>JZKD02S1676960.1:123489-139088 GCA_000966675.3 Picea glauca | reverse complement strand
CGATTGTCATATGACATCCAACCCTTCAAGGATGAGGTATTATGTGATGTTTCCCCACTGGATGTTTGTGATGTTCTCTTGGGCCAACCATATATGTGGAAGTGCCATGCTATTTATGAGTCTTGACCCCGTAGTGTCATTGTTACTTTGGGGGGTCAGCTCTACAGAATACCAGAGGTAGTTTCGACTACTGTTCCACCTAAACAATGTCACAAGGAAGTATCTCATACTACAAAATTCAGCTTCTTCACAATTTGTTCAAAATATGAACAGAAGGATACTGCAACCACTACAGCCTCGGCCTAAGCACCTTCTATCCAATAGAAGCAGGTCAAAAAGATTGCAACAATGTGTAAAGATTCCTTCTGCACAAAAGAATCTCATGTATCCAAACTAGTTAAAAAGGTCCAACCCTTCCAACCACATGTTCGTGACAACCTTCAACAAGATAAGCAACACAACTTCTCTAGCAAGGCAAGTAGCTCACTAAGATGCAGATTCAACAAACACTTTTTCCTCTCCCCTAGGCACTCAACAAAATGGAGACCATTGCTTCCTAAGGAGGGAGGATTGATTCAAATGGATATCGATGGCCACCCACCTTTTCCAACTGGCTCAAAACAGTTTTTAGGCAATTTTGGCAATTTACTATTTTTAGTAGTGTTTAACTTCTGAGGCCATTTTAAGGGCCTAAATGAAGATTTTTCGGGATCGATATTCTCAATGATATCCAAAGTCATGATTGATCCACCAAAATGAATCTCCTCAACGATACCTTTCCAACGGGCTATCATATGCCTAAAACGGAGATCGTATGCAAAAGTTACGACCCCGTGAAGTTGATGCACCAACTTACCCAAACGGGGCCCACCTGACTTTTGGCGCTTCATCTCCTAGGGCTAGGTTTTTGGATGTCTAGGGTTTTGACATTCCTGCTTATTGTAAAAATACCTTCAGATTCTCATTGTAATCATCTTCTTGCGAATGCGAGTAGCCGTCACATCTCTTCTCAGAGATAAGCTGCCACCATTCTAACGAGTCTTTCACTTTGTATTTTTATAGTCTCTGTACATTTATTTCATTAATAGAAAATGTGTATTATTGTATCTTTGTGTTTATGGTTTCATCTCTGATACATTTATGTTATATTATTGGATATCCGTGATATCTCTTTGCATTTCTTTATTATATCTTCGCTCTCATTTCGTGCCAAAAATAATCTGGATTAGTAGTGCACCTCTTTAGCTCCACAATAGACAAATATAAGCATCCATAAAATTTTCACAAGAGATAGGTAGAGTGTTATGATAAAATGAAATATCTTAGGTCTCCTTTTATAGGAGGCCTTTAAAACTAGTTTGTCCACATATCATTAGGGTAAAATATAATTAGGGAGGTTGACCTCCTCCGATTTCCCCTTTACAATTTAAATTTGATTTTACACAAGAAAGAAAACCCTAAAGATGATGTCATACCCCTTAGGGGTGACATTTTGGCACATGGAGTAAATCATTGAGATAATTTGAGGGAGATGTTGGGCCTCCAAAGGCCATTAATTCATGTGTTGGGGTCCTCTTTCAAGGTTCTTTTCCATGCCATCATCAAAACCTCCAATCACCACCAAACCCTATCCCCTAAAAGTGACATCATGCGCTGGAAAATGATGTTTTAACCTTCCAAGGTCAAACGTTGGGCTAAGGGGGGCTAGGTCTCATCGTCCAAGATGTATTCTCATGCCTCAAAAGGAAACATTCTCCATCTAGTTTCTCCCAAGGTGTGGGTCATGGCATCCACCCTGTGGGCTTGATGCCCCAATGAAGGCCCAAGATAGGCTTGTTCCTCCACAAAGCTCCATTAAACAAGGTTATGCAAAGACACGTGAATTCACCCTCCAAGGGTCTCAAGTCAATTGTATCATGCCAAGTAAAATCACCATTAATACAAGAGCCACCTAAACATGTGCAACAAATCCACCTTTTCAAATTAAACAAGTGCTCAAGGACCCTATGCAATTGGTCAAGTTAGATATGGGAGGGGTGTCATAATACCCTATTGGATGAACCGATCCCTCAAGTAGGGGATATTCCCAAGGATGATCCTTTCTAAGTCATGTAATGGATATGAGGTGGATGAAGTTAGACTTCTAATCTTTGGGCTTCATGACATACAAGGGCTCATATTGTCTCATTTATGGGTGCCTTTGTAGAGGGTGTGTTGCCCTTCATCTGCGATGCATGATTTTTCCAAACCATTTTTTGCCATTAATTTATTAGAATGTTTCCATATTGAAGCTAAGGTGGGACTTCTACCTAAGCATGAAAACAAATTCCACCTTAACTCTACCCTGGTCACATTACACTTCCCCAAGTTGAATATGATGTGTGGGACTTCTACCCAATCATGAAAAGCATTTCCCACACACACTCTACCTTGTTTGGAATTTTTAATTAATTATTTAGCTTATGGGTCCCTCCATTTTTGTGAGAAACATTTCATTGTTCTCGGGATACTTGAGCGAGCATCTGTAAGGTTTATGATTGGATTTTATCTTTTTCCAACTATAAGCCTCTGGGACTTTATCCCCTTCTTCCAATGAAATGAGTTACAATCCCTTCTTGGATCAATATGGCCTGAAAACCTAAAATATTGTAACTTGGAGAGGAAGAAGTGATGTAAAATCGTAAGCATGAGTAGGGATGGTATGATGATCCTTTGAGGAGACCAATGGTTGCAACCATTTTCTTAATGGTGGCCACTTACTAGGAATCATGACACTCACCAAGGTGAAACAAGGCCAAAAGCATAATGTCAATGTAGACATTCTATAATCAAGAGAAGATTTAATGCAACATATTCAAATGCCTCAAGTATTAAGGTGACACTTACCACAACACGTGACTTGTACCTCATGGAGCAAGACCCACTGTCTTTTGGAAACAAGTTGATGTGGTGAATGCCATCATGATGAATCAAAGAAGTGTGGTGGTGGAGTGGGTCTCCATCTGTGTATGTGGACATTGTTAGTCAATCAATCTCTTAGTACTCCATGTCTACAACCTTGGGGCCTCGAGACATTATCTCCTTATTTATCCCTAGAAATGGGGGATAACAGTATGCCTTATGCTAGGATAAATTGTTGACCGACATGGAAACAAATCTTTGGTGCCTATACATGCTTACACACACTTTGTCTCTATAATAATGTCAATTGGATGATAACATTTTTGTGCAATCACAATCCATCATCTAGTGTTCTATTGTTTTTGGCAGTTGTCATGGAGTTTTTCAGGACACCCCCCCCAAGTTCATTGACCTCCATGCACCAATATCTGACACATATTCAAGAATAGGTTCTTTTGATGCAGTAATGAAAACAAAAATTGGATTGTGGCTGCCTTGGGTATCATCCTATTGTCCATCTTGTTGGTTTTGTTCACCTTCTATGTGGAATAGCTCCTTGGATAACTTCTACTCCTTGGACTAGAGATGCAGGAAGGTCTTCATTTTATTAAATATTCACTCTCCATACTCTTCTCTTGGTTGTGAGGTTTCTAGGGTGAAGCTCTGGATGTAGTCGCTAAACACTTTTCTTCCCAATGGCCACTCAACTTCCAGCGGTGGAAAAATTTCCTGGCACTGTTGTATGGACTGCTAAACATGCCATTTTTCTCTCCGTGCCTTTTAATTCATTGTTGGTTTGGGGATATATTCTTGACATTCCTCCTCCAGAAGAAATATATCTTGTGTCATATGGCTTGATTCTCCTAGAAAGATCCCATGATCTGTAACTATCGTGGATATTCCACTGGAACAATTCATCACAATAGATCTAGTAAATAAAACTGAAATCTACACTATGAAGGTTAAATTCCTTTAGATTCCATAATATTTAGTTACTCATTTTCTACTTATGAATGAAATAGAGTAAATGCAGAAAATAGAGGACAATAAAGTACAATCACACACCATCCACAAGATAACACAAATATTTTCTTTGGGAAACCCTTACGGGAGAAAACCCAACTAGAAGGTGAGGTTGCTCTGCTCTCTTTTCTCTGGTATGGAATAATGAAAGTACAAAGGAGAAGGCACTCTCTATGAAGTTACCTGAGATTTGTGGCATGTTACGCTACTACAAAACATTAACCCCCTCTATTGTTTTCCCTAATTTCCCACTCCCCGTTGCTTTGCTAAGCTATGGAACAAAATACAATAGTATAGAATGGAACCTCTTCTCCTCATACTGGCTCAGTATTTAACACAACTTGATAGCCATATAAGGGTAGGTTTTTGACTTCCTCAACCCTCAATTGTGATATGGTTTTGGACCTTTTATAATCTTCTTGAAATTACATACGTGGCTAGCCCCATATGCGTGAGTAACAAGGGATGACATGGCATCCTCTCATACCACGGTGGTCAACAAGGTAGGTCAACTTGCGAATGACATAAATTTTGCATATGATCTCCAATTGAAGCGATTTTTTCATCATTGGAAAGATACCAATTTGTAGAATAGAGTCACGGGGTCCAAGCTATTCTAGGAAAGTTTCAACCCCCAAAACTATTGTTTGATGCCTCAAAATGGCACTGGAAGGTTTTGGACCTTAATTTTCCAAACTAGGACCTGCCACTAAAATGGACCTGCAAGTTGATTCCTCCAAGTTTTTCCACTCTGAAAGGATCAAGATAGATGAAAATATATATAATGAACCAGTCTGGATCATCCCACAAGATGGCCTTTCTTCCCACAAAATGAGCATACCTATGAATACCAATAATTGGCAGCGTTATGGTCTTTCTTCCTGCAACAATGACAAATAAGGGATGCCTTACCTAATACATCCCCGTGTTTCTTCTTATTCTTCTTCTTCTTATTCTAGTTGATCTTCTTGATGATTTCTCTGAGTGCAGGTGTAGGTTGAGTCTTTGAACTCTTCTCATCATTTCCCTTCTGCAATCTGCCACAAGAAGGTTGAGGTGGTAGTGGGCTACCACCTTCATGTATTGTTGTTTTTTCTTATAATGAGCAGGCCAAATCCACCATATATTTTTCCTTAACAAACATGATCTTGGATTTTGTGGCTCTTTCCTCTCTACCATCAAAACCTAGGCCTTCATGCTTGACCCCTTGTTCAACTATAATGGGGCATATAATGCCTTGTCTTCTCTTTCCTGTCCCTTATCCATCATTTTTTTCCTTAGAAAATAAGATTTTATATTCTCTGTAGAGGGATATACATGTTACAATCTATATAGATGGCCTTGGACATGTCCACTTTGAAGTTTGTTAAAAAAATTCAGAGAAAGGTCCTCTCTCATAGTTCTCTTCTCAATCTATTGCCTATATATATTTTTAAAAATACAAAAAACGTATTACATATTGTTGGTCAGCTTCAGACTCAATTGGTCTTCATAGGTGAAATTCCATTTCTTCTGTCTCGACTCCATCAATATATTCATAGATTTAGAAAGCTCCAACTGGAAGAAGAAGAGCCTCTTTGGATAGCTTGTTTGCCTCAACGTTATCTCACAAATAATGTTGAGAAAAGACAACCACTCAAAATATTGGAAGGCTAATTTGATATCTCTCATGATAGGAGTCAAACGGATGTCTCAAACAACATTTTTCTACCTTTCCCAATCTATGACCAGTTTTGAGTCTCCTATCACTTTGAGTTTCCCTACATCCTTTTCTTTAGTTATCTCAACAAGCGTCTAGAGAGAAATGAATTCTTCCCTGTTACTTGAGCTTGCTCCTAGAGAATATTTGATGAACATGTAATGGTTGTGGTTGATGAAAAGTACTACTTCCAACCCACACATTGGAGGGTGGCCTTGGTTTTCCCCATCAAAGTATGCCCATGGGAGTTCATAGTCTATTAAAGGTATAACTGGGTTGCTCGAGTTTTTTCCTTTGTTCTTCTTTAAACTTGGTTGCCTGATTAAGAATTATGGATGTTGTCACTCTTGGAGGCAAAAACTTATCCTTGAAAGTGGCACTATTTCAGACCCACCAGATATTGGAAATCATCATACATGGAATACTTCCATAAAGCTTGATTGCTCTGTCCTGGATCCACTACTTGAAACATTTATCCATACTATCTTTGTTCTAGGTAGACTTGGAATTTAGCTTTTCCTTGATCAACTTCATTACTTGAACTGCATAGGGAAAAAAAATAAATATGTGAGATAAATATTTAGATTTTTATTTGCAAAGAATACATCTATTGGGCCCACACCAACCCCTTTTGATTCCATTTTCCCAAGAGAGAAGTTTGTTATTCAAGTCTATCCAATAATTTATTTTTCATCTGGTAGGATCTTTTAGTTTCCATAGTAATCCCCACCACCATTTTCTGTGCCCTTTAAATACTTCTTCTTGCCAAACTTTTTAACCAATCTTCGTGGTGAAGGAACCCCCCCTCAAGTTCCTATACCAACAAAGTAAGTCTTTACAGTCATCGTTCAAAATTATGAAATTTTCACATAGGTGGAAAATGTAGGACCTATATTCCTCAACTAAGCAGCCTGTAAGTCTCAGGGAATCCACATCTCACCAACTATTACATTCCCTTGGCTGTGGGATACCAACCCTTGCATCTCTTAGAGAAAAAATGTTTTGGTCCCTTAACTTTTGGATTAGAGGCTCAAAGAGTTTGTAGTTTTGACCTAACCCTAGCCAGGGATCTTCCCACAGGAGAATGTTTCTATCGTTCCCGACCTTCCATACCGTCCAACCACCCACCAGAGGGAATGCCTCAACTAAATCATTCCACATGATGGAGCCTTTTGATGATTTATAGGGGAAACAAAACTAATAATCTATCTTCATATTAGGGAAGTATTTAGAGTTCATTACCCTCGTCCAGAAAGAATTTCCTTGTGTAAGCGTCCATGGGTTCCTTCCAGCCAGGGCTTGTGTGAAAGAATGAATGCATTTTAATCCCCATCCACCCATCTCTTTAGGAAGATAAATATAAGACCATTTGGCTAGGTGGATTCCTCCCTTAGACTTTTGACCTACCCAAAGATATTGGAAACTCAGTTTGTGGATCCTCATGATTGGAATAGTTTCCATGATTGTCTTAAGAAGGACCAATCTTCCTCCTTTGGATAAGATGCTTTTAACCCAAATTGAGACCCTTGCTTCGATTTTTCTAATAATTCATCCCCAGTCTTCCTTTTTGTAGCAGTCAAGCTTGAGGAAGAAGCCTAGATACTTAAAACCCTTATCTAGGGTTTTTTTGGGGGTAGGAATGATGTTAGAAAGGGTTTTAATTTCCTCATCTGAACATTGATGGAAGATAGATAAATATTTTTTCATATTGATAACCATACATGTTGCAGAACAATATGGGTCTAAGATATTTTTTAAGGTTGAAATATCTCTGAGAATTCCTTGAACACAACATAAAATATCATCTACAAACAATATATGGGAGACCATTTCTCTCTCAGTTACATGAACTCCTCTCAACATTTCATTGTCCCTAGATTCCTTCAACAATCGACTTAAAGCTTCTGCAATTATTAGGAAGAGGAAGGGGAAGAGGGGACACCCCTATATTAGTCTTCTTGAGGTTGTGAAGAAGTGAGAGGGGGATCCATTGATTAGAACTGTGAACAAAGTACTATGCAAACATCCCATGATCCAATTCACAATTAGTATATTCATCCCCATCTACAAAAGAACCAATTTAAGGAACCCCCAATTCATGCTATCATATGCTTTAGATAGGTCATGTTTCAGGATTGATGCTTTTAGTTTCTTCTTTTTTACTGAGTGGAAGACCTCTTGGGAAATCACATCTGCATCGTGAATTTACCTATGTTGAAGGAAGCCAAATTGTTCCTCACTTATGATATCGTTTAGAATAGCCTTCAAGTATATCGTTGGGACCTTGAAATTTATCTTATAGATCACATTATAGAAATAGATGGGTCTAATATCCCAAAAAGAGTCCCCAGCCTACTTTTTGGGAATTAAATAAAGAAAGGTAGATTTGAAAGAGCTAATGACCTTACTATTTATTTGGGATTATCTTACTATCAGTAGAATGTCATACGTTAGCAGGTCATAGAAGGACTTAAAAAACTCGATCATAAAGTCATCTAGGCCTAGGATCTTCCTGTTCTACATAGAGAAGAGGGAGGAATGAACTTCAACCTCTGATGCCTCCTCCTCCAAATCTCGATTCATCTCATCAGAGAAGAATGAATGGAATTTTAAAACAAATTCCAATATTTCCTGCATAGGACAACCAATGAGGGATTTAAAAACTTTCTCAAAATATCTTGCACCTACCTCATCCTTTTGTTGGAAGGAACTAAAAATTCTTCCTTTGTCATCTTTTATGTCCCATATATAATTTATATTCCTCATGTAGTTTTCCAACTAGTGGAAATACTTTGTTTCCTTGCCCCCCACTTCTAACTAAAGTGCCCTACTTTTGAGACATCATATCTTCTCCTCTTTCTCCAACCATTCATGTCTGATGGCTTCTAGGTATTTTAGTTCTTTCAGCAGGGTCGGATCATGGGAACGTTCATCAATAAGGTTGAAAATCATGGAAATATTTTCTTTTGTTTCCCTTAAATTTCTTTGTCTTCAGGCTCTCCACGTTGGAAACCATTTTTTTATGTTCATTTTGATTCGATGAAGGTTTTATACAAATTGGATCATCTGGGGACCAAGATCCGATGGAATTTTCTTTTTCCATTTAGTTTAAACTCCTCCTCCTCTAACCAAACTTGACTTATTTTCAAGGGGGTAGAAGGTTCTTCCCTACCAGTTTTCCATTGAAGGAGAATAGGTCAATGATCAGATATTTCTCCATTTCCAACTAAGGATTTAAGTTGAATACCTATCTCCAGTAGTGCCTTTGAAACCAAAAATCGGTCCAGTCTTTTTGTGACTTCCTCTTGCCCAGTTCTAAAGTTTCTCCAAGTCAGAGATAACTTGATCGGTTCAATATCCACCAAGTGAAGGTCTTCTAATAGTGAGTGAAAATAATCTTTCATGTGATCCTCCTTTGGTTGTTCACCCCAAACATCTCAGAGAGAAAGAGAAAAATTCAAAAATTCCCCTACCACTGTGAGAGGATCAATAAAGGAACATGTTTTTTTAATTCTTCCCAGAAGGGGACCCTATCAATATAGGGGCCATAGATATCGACTACTAAAAATGTAAAATCACTATTCTTGTATCTTAAATTGATTGAAATCACATAACGGAAAGAGGAAGAGGAAAGGGATTTGGAGTCAGTAATCCAATTGATTAGTACATCCACTGACATTCCATCAACATCAACTGTACAAAAGGACCACTTCTTTATCCAGGGTGAAAAAATATCCCTCACCTTCTCTCCAGAACACATCATCTCCTAAATCAATATTACATCTGGATCGAGGCTCAGGAGTAGCCTCTTAAGGGATATATTTTTCTAGGGGGCCTTAACCCCTCTTGCATTGAAAGAGAGAAACATTATTGAGAAGGGGGAATCATGAAACTCCCCGCTCTAAGGGATCTAGAAATTGATGCTTGCTTTCCTTTTTTAATTTTTGCATCAACCTTTTTCTAGGATTTATGAAAATGGGACTTCCTGACCACCAATTTGGATTAAGGGGGGTCGAAATATAGCCCCCCTTTGGAGGAGAGATATCCCTTATTCGTTCCTTTGGATCTCAATTCATATATTTTTTCAAGGGAGGGAGGTTGAGTCAAAGGAGGAGCAAGGGAAACCTCCTTAGGAGGAGGGGAGGAGAAGCCCAAGCCTGTTTACTAGACAACACATTAGGGGGAGGGGCCGTGGGGTGAGGGAAAGTTGAGTGAGAGGCCTCTCTTTCAAGGGGGAAATATAAGGAAGGGGGGAGGGGAGACAATAGGAAGAACTCAGGCTTGGGTCCAAAGTCAACACCCTTGGGGATGAAAGGGGAGACTAGAGCCTCAGAAGGGAACAAGACATGAATCTCTTTAATGGGGTTAGATTGATTTAAAGGGGAAGTGGGGTGGGGAAGACAAGGAAGGGGGGAATATTCACCACCAAGGGGATCATCAATACCAAAATTAAAAGGAACTAAAGAGGGATAAAGGAGGGAGGGATTTGGAAATATACCTGAAGGGGTAATTTGTTGAGATTCCTTCTCAATGGCTTTCTCTAGGATTATCATGCTTCCATCTTTGAGTACGACCTTTTTTCTTTGTCCTTCCACTAAAACCTTGTTCGAAATAACATTGTGTCCCAATGCCGATTTTGTATTCCAAACCTTGGAAATTTTTTGAAATAGGGGAACAACCTGATCGCATTGAGAGCGTATGTGGCCAATTTTGTGGCATCCAATGAAAAAAAAAGGAAACTTCCAATAGTCGACGCATTGATGCTAGGTTTTTTCACCATGCACAATTTCCACATTTGCTATCATACCTTCTCACACATCTACCTCGATATAGATCCAAGCCCATCAATGATCTTGATTTGAAGCCCAGTTGGGTTCCAGACCCACGAAGGAACCAAGCTTATTCCCTATGGCCTCCAGAGCCTCCCTAGACCAAAAACTCAATGAAAAGACTAGAAATATTGGCCATACTCTTATCAGAGCCACATGTTCCCTTGTTGGGTCAAAATATATCATCCATGGCTTAACAATTAGTCTTGAAAGGCCCCATGACCATTCCTTTTTTTATAAGGAATTACAATCCTCGTCACTTCACATTAAAAAATAGTTCCATCCCATGAAAAAATTATGTTCCTTCTGGGGAATAGCCAAGCACTAGCTTCCAATGTGAATCCATCCATCTATACAATGCTTCTTCCCCAACCTTTTTTCTGCTGAAGCATCCAAATAGGATTTTCTCTCTCTCTAGCTATGGGGGAGAGCTACCCCATAGCTAAAATCTAGTTTCAAACCCTTATCTTTCTTCATATGATCAGTCATTCCTTTCTCCTCTTTTTCCAAATCCAAGAGTATAAATGGATCATCACTTTTGCATGTAGAGGAGGTATTATCATTCTGGGGGCCTCCTCATTCAACATGTGAATTGAATATTCAGACTGAGCTGTATTTTCCTTCACCATGGCCATTAAGCCTGTTATCTATGATTTTCTCGAGTTTCTTACTCTCATGAGTGACCAGACCTTCTCCCTTCACCACCGAGGATTCTAAAAATGAAAGGGGGTGGCACCGAGCCTATTCCTATTTTCGAGGAATTGGTTGTGTGTGTAGAAAGATATATATGAGGTTGGGATGAGATCATAATCAACCTCGATTCTATACCCACTATCCATCCATCCAAATACTGTACACTTAGTGACCAATGGAACTCTCCAGGTGTTGCGATTGCGCTAAAAATCTCAGAATCCACGAGGGGGAAGAAAACAACTGATATTTTGGGGACCGCAAAAAAATTCTTCAGAACAAAGCCTGTGGCCATAGCTCCTAGTTCTATGGAGGAGACATGTTAGGAACACAACTTACCGCAGAGCCCCCATTATCAAGTTACAAGTTATTTAACTACTTCAAACTCTAAACTAATTCCTAGTCCTTATCCATCATAGCTCATCTACCTTAGAATTTTCAATCTAATGTCTATGGTATGCTTTTCAAATTCACCAAGTTTCCCTTGATAAATTCCTATGAAAGGTGATCTTACCAGATTTGTTTCATCCATGGTGTTAGATTCAACGATGGAAATGGAAGGTATCTTTGCTTCTCTGTCCTCTTGGACAACTGCTTGTATATTTTCCAATTCCTCATCCTTCTCTTCCAACTCTTGTTGCAGTTGAGTCAACATATGAGTGAACCTATCCTCCTACCAATTTTCCAACTTAATGTCCTTCTCTCCCAAGTGTACAAGTTGAACTATGCTCTTGTCCCAATCGACCATAATCACAATGAGGGAATATTTCCATTCAACAAATTGCCTCTTTAGAAATGTAAGTATTCATGTTGAGCTATTAAGGTTCTTCTCCATATCTTCCATCCTCTAGTTAAAGATATGGACATGTTCCTTCAAGTGTTTGGTCTCTTCTTGAAGTTGAGCATTGATGGCCTATAAGTCTTCCAACCTCTCTCTATTTTTTTTTACCCAAGCTAGGTCTCCAAGGTTCTTGAAGTGACATCATGGTAAAGGATTCAATACCTATGATACTATATGATTCATAAACATGGGCATTATAATCCACTCATTTCACCAACATGGATACTCTACAAAATTTAAAATTTGATCTCTACTCTTGCTCCATCAAACCTGAGACTTTGCTTCTTCAAATGTTGTTCAATATTGAATGGTTTGGGGTTCTATGTTTGTCTAGAAATAAAAATAATTTCATGTCTAATGAAAATACACTGAAAAACTAAGTGAAAGATTATTCAATCATTTCTCTTTAACCACAATGAATGCTTTATTTTCAACTACGGTCTCAATGGTTATCTGTTGGCTCTCCCATTGCTAATGCTAATGCTCAATAATCAATAAAATATAATGGATTTGATTTTTGATTGACAACAGTGAATCCAAAATCTATGTTTCTATCAAATATAATGAGTACATTGCCTTCAACTCACACTAAACACCTTCTTGAAATAATTAGTAAAATATAACACTTCAACTGGGATTCATAAGGCTTCTTTTATTCCAAACTCAATAAAAAAATTGAGTAGAAAATCCCAGATTGCCATTTTCCAGAAATAATTTACATAGAAGGGGATTCTCCATATAAAATAAATATATGCAGTGTGAAGAATCAATTTCTTATGTGGAGTAAATCGAATTGGTAACCAAATTCAATCCAATAGAATATTATTTTGATGATGTCAAAAAGAAAAAAATTAAAAATTTCCCCATCAATGTCATCTATAAAGGAAAAGTATAGACTTGTCCATGTTGTCCTTGTATGGTGTATTTATAAATGGATATTGAATTTTTGTAGGATAGTTGTTGCTCACAACTTGACAACCATAACATGATGGTTCACTGGTTATCAACTAAGGGGAATTGATCTATAAATTGTTGTGGATATTCCAATGGAACAACTGATCACAATAGATCTTATAATATTATGAAATATTATACTATGTAGACAAAGTTTCTTTAGATCCCAAATTAATTAATTACTAGCTTTGCTTGAATTTATGAAAATAACTAAATATGAAAATGAGAGAACAAGAAAAATATACACCCCATCCACATAATAAAACACAAGATGTATCCTGGGAAACCCAATATAGGATAAAACCTAGTTAGAAGGTAAGGCCTATGCTCTGTTCTCTTTTCTTCAATTATGGAAAGCAAGTACAAAGAAAGAGACACTCACTATAGAGTTTCCTTTGACACTGTGGCTTGAAAAAATGCTATATAATATCCTACCTCCCTTTTTATGCTCTCAAAATACCACTCCTTAAATTTTGTTCTCAACTATGGAACAAGTACAATACAAAAGAATGGAATCCTTTCTCCTCCTAGCGGCCTAGTATTGAACATAGCCTGATAGCCATATAGGTTTAGGGTTTTGACTTTCTTAACCTTCAATTAGTGATCAAGTTTGGACCTTCTATAATATTCTATAAATTCCACATGTGGCTAGCCCCATATGTGTGAGTAATGGGTGTTTATGTGGCTTCCAATCATACCATGGTGGTCAACAAGGTAGGTCAGCTTGCGGGAAGCATAAATTTTGCATGCAAGATCCAATTATGGTGTTTTACTCATTGTTGAAAAGGTCTCAGAGTGTAGGACATTGTAAAGGGTGTGCATTTTAGAAAAACAGGACCGCGGAGCAATAAAATAAAACAAATGAAAAAAAAAAACACAAAAGACACACAATACAAGAGAGACACAGATTTACATGGTTCACCCAGTGTGGGCTACATCCACCAGAGAAATTGTCAGGTCCTTCCTTTATTATTATCCAACAAATGAAGGGATACAACCTACAACAAAACCCACTGTAACTTCCTCTTCTTTCTCTCACAATATCCTCTCTCAAAATACAATATTCACATCATACATAGCCACAATACATTTCCCTCATAAAAGAGGGTTGCCTTCTAGGGAAAAAAACCCTAACGTAATCTCTACCGTTAGATCTGCGACCTTATAATGAACGGTCCAAATTTACAATGAAATTACAATATACTTTTACAAGGCAATTTTTTCTTTGGGGGCTTCGCCCCCGAATCCCCGCTTGCCCCCCCAGAACCTGCAGAGGGGGTACCCCCCTCTGCACTCCCCCGCGTGGAAGAGTGTACATACTTCTGGGGTGTAAATAATTCATGGGGTATAAACACGGCTGAAATCAAGGACCTCTGAATCAGGAAGATAATCGAGATCCACAACCAACAGTGCACTTAAGTTGTGGACATTGTAACCCCAAAAAATGTCATTTAATTCCTAAAACTGGCTCTGGAAGGTTCTAGACACCAATTCTCCAAGCTAGGACGTTCCACTAAAATGGCCCTACAAGTTGATTCCTACAAATTTTTCCACCCAAAAATTACCAAGATAGACAACAAATTGTATGATGATCCAATCCAAATCACACTTCCCCATTTAGGGAGGATTTTGGTCCCCAAAATATTTACTAAATGAGGTGAGGAAAATTTTCCTCCACTTTCTCTTTACAATAACATTTTTCTTTTCTTCGAAGTTGTCCTTTCAACCCAATCTCCCAATGTTAGGAACCAAATATCAATATAGCATAAAAAAACCTTAGAATAAGTACTCAACGCCTTGAAAAAGAGATAAATTCAGATAATAAACCTCTTCAAGGGGGAAACCTACTTATGCCCACATAAATGTTCAATTACAAGATGATTCCAAATGAAAATGTCTCCTTGGTATATATAGGATACTAGGAGGTATAATAACAATTAAAGACGACATAAATAAAATAACATTACTAATGTAATATGCCCCAATCAAGGGGTAATGAGCCACTATTTAGGGCTTAGCATGCCCCTCCCCTTGAGACAAGTGTTGTCTGCAATGCTTGAGTAACTCTAGATGCATCTTTATAAAAGACTCATCTTCCCAAGTGGAATATTCAACCAATAGTTTCCTCCATTTAATGAGATACTCTGAAATGGATCTATTCCTCAGTTGGAGAATTCTCGTGTCAATGATGGCTTCAGGCTCCAATATGATTTTTCCTTCCTCGTCAATTTCTGGAAATATAGTTTGAACTGGGATCTTGTCATCTATAACCTTATTTAAGCATGAAACATGGAAAACTGGGTGTACTCGTGAAGATGCAGGCAACGCCAATTTGTATGCCTAGTACAAATCTTTTGCAACACCTTATAAGGGACATAATACTTTGGTGATAATTTTTTATCCTTCTTGGCTTGCTTGAGGGACATCTGTTTATATGGTTATAGTCTTAAAAACACCCAATCCCCTACTTCAAAACTTCTTTCACTATGATGTTGATCTGCTTGTTGTTTCATGCAATTCTGTGATATGGTCAGGTTGTCCTTTAATATTTGGAGAACTTTTTGTTGATGCTCGATGTGATCTTCCACTTCTTGAACCTTAGATTTTTATTTTAGAGAAGAAGTGATGGAAGGAGGGTGGTATCCATAGAGTGCCATAAATG
>JZKD02S1676960.1:103580-120257 GCA_000966675.3 Picea glauca | reverse complement strand
TAGTATTACCTTCAAATATAGAAAAAATCATACCGTTATCCATCAAACAAACTTGGGTCCATTACCCAAACCTAGGTTCTCCAACTTCACATGGTCATAACTCTCTAACCATGAGAAGTTATGTGATGTTCTACATACCACCGGAAATGGCATGACAAGAAATATCCATATAGGAGAGTTTCTTGGACAAATTCACTATCCTTCATCTCATTATTCCACAATTAAGCATGGTTTCTCTTACTTCGCAAAGCGTCTTCCCGTGAGGGCTTTCACCATAAGGGGACAACTTCGGAGTTCATCCATATTTACTTCTTATCAACCATGACAAAACAATAATGAGTCATATTTACATCAAAAAATATTGGGTCCATTACCCAAACCTTTGTGCTATGATGCTTTCTTCAAGGGTTGACATCAATGACAACCAACCTTAATCAACAATCTCCCCCTTTGGAATTGATGGCAACACTCTGATGCAATACTGAAATCATATCACTCATTATCCCCCTGGAACCATGCCTCTGTCCTCTATATCTGATAAATCTACCTATGTCCTCTACATCTGATAAATCTCTCCCCATTTGTCATCAATGTCAAAGGTATCTTTCCATCTGGGGCTACTCCCCCTGACTGAACTGTCCTCTTATGGTGCTTCCTCATGTACATCTAAGACATATAAGATAAGCATTAAAAAATCATTCATTTTGGAGTAGAAATAACTGTAAGTCTTTGGTGAAGATATTCAAAGGCTTCCCGTGGAAGTGGTTTTTTAAAGATGTCTGCCACTTGTTCTTTTGTTCCTACATACTCAACTCTGATGTTCTTTTCTGCAACCTGTTCCCGTAGAAATTGATACTTGATTGGAATGTGCTTCGTCTTGGAGTGCATCCCCGGGTTTTTTGAGATACTGATGGCACTTGTATTATCACAATATATTGGAATGGGCTCTTCATACTCAACTTGTATATCTATCAAAGTTTGTTTCATCCAAAGAACCTGTGTACAACATGATGTTGTTGCAATAAACTCTGCCTCGGTTGTAGATAGAGATATTGATGATTGTTTCTTTCTTAGCCATGATACCAAACACTCACCTAAGTAGACCGCTGCTCCACTGGTGCTTTGTCGGTCATCAATACAACCTGCCCAATATGCATCTGTTTAGTCAATAAGTGATAGAACTTTTCCTTTTGTATACCATAATCCAAAATCTTATGTTCCTTTGAGATATCTGAAGATCCTCTTTACTGCTAATACATGTGATTCCTTTGGTGGTGCTTGAAATCGTGCCACCTGTCCAACTTCCTGCATTACATCTGGTTTGGATGCTGTCACATATAGTAGGCTTCAAATCATTGAACTGTATTGCCTCTTGTTGTTCCAAAGTCTATACTTAAGGCTTTAAAAAGTACACTGTATAGGCATCCAAAAGTTAGTAAGATATAAAAGGGAGGAGGGTATACTTTTGGGAAAGGAAGCTAGGGTTGATTTCTAGGTTGTCGCTGTCTGGCTTCTAGCTGTTCCTGGATGTTTATATCCCTTTCAATTGCAGCCCATGAACGTTCAAGTTCTACCCGGGTGTTAGCCGTTTTAAGTATGGTGTCGAAGAGATTTAAAGTGATATGGGTTTGATCTATCAAACCGGGTTCAATATTGGGTTGTCTTACAACAGGGACAGTCATAGAGGAACAAAAAAACTTAAAGAAATCTGAAAGTTTTTATGCTGTATCGATTTGATTTTATAAAAGAGAACTTTAGAAATCAATATTAAAAGCAAATTGCAAACCAAAGGCCTTTTTCCGTAACTGCGTTATATTGAAATAAATGGTGTATTAATTATGGAGAAAAACATTAAGCTGTCTATAGAATAAGGCTCTTATCGAGGGAGAATTTCACTCTGTAAACATGAGAAGAAAATAAGATAAGAAATGATCCGATGAAGCATAAAATATGACAACCTAAAAATTCACAGGTCTTGTACCTACTAGTAGCCGATACAAAGGAAAAACTCTAAACAATAGATAGCTAAATATTAATCACTGCATTAGAAGTTTTACTAAATTGCAATGCGACATTCATCAGATATATATAAATGAAATAAGAATGAATATGAAATAACAGAGAGAACAAACTCATAACACAGTAGTGATGGAATTAGGAATCTCCAGATTGCTTTGTATTAATCTCGAAAAGAGACAGTCTCTATTACAAATAATCAAAAAGGTCCAGCCCTTTTTCTTTCTCCAAAATGTATATTTATACAAATTTTTATGCACCAGAATCTCAATAGTTCCAGAGGTTTTCGGTTACAATCAAAAGAGTCGAAACATTTTGTTTCTTTATCTCCGTTCTCATTTGGTACCCGAAACCTGCCTCCTTGCATGCTCCGTGCAATTAACACACCTCTCCACCAGCTGTGATATCAACTTAGATGGCTCTGCTTGATTACTTGCCTCGATTTTTGGTATTGATAGAGGCAGCTTTCCTTCTACCTGGCAGCTTTCTTTCATCAATAGTGGCAGCTTTCCTTCTACCTGTTGATTTTTGGTATTGATAGAGTGTAACATTATGCTTGGTTTAATTAACCATTTGTATATTTGCACTATGTATGTTTGGGTTACTTGTGCTATTTCGGCTAATTCTCTTTCTTCGTTTTCCTTGATATTTAGCATATATTTAGCAGTATTAATCTGACCCAATATCTCCATGCTACTTTCACCATCAGAACCCAACCAAAACTCATTTAACAGACCGAAAATTTCTTCGCAAGATTTTCTTAGCTTCATACCTTGTTGTTTGCCTTCGGATATATTTCACTCCCATTCTTTCAACAAGATATTACCCCTAGTCTGCTCTGCTATGGGAAAATTAGAACTACTGCTTGTTTCCCTTCTCGTTGTGGCTATAATAGCCTCCTGAAATGCCATCCGAGCTACTCCGGCTTCCTTTTCTTTAAGAGAGAGATTTTCTAACACCTGATCAATGAGTTAGAAGCTACTCTAAATTGTTTCTACTCTAACAAGCAGATCCTGCTGCACCGCCGATAATCTTTTTCTGATCTCTATTGCTTGGGATTGAAGTATGCCGATATCGATTACCTGGCTTTCAACGAATTCTAGTTTGGACTGAAGCTGGTCTATCATTTATTTCTGCTGATTTATCTGAGTTTGACTTGCCTGAAACATTAACTGTGTTTGTTTGAGATTGACTTTAATGCGTTCCATTTCTTTATGATCTTCTACCCTTGCTTTCTCTAAAGTCGCACTTGACTGATCTTTAGCAGCAACCTCTGATGTAGCTAGTTTGTCCTCTAGCATCTTGATCAAACAATTTTTTCATTTTAGCTGATCCTTTAAGGTTCTGAATGAAAATTAGTTCGTCGTGGCAAAATCCCCCAATGTTCCTGCTATTTGTGTCACAAATTCTTCTTTTTTCATTTTCCTCCCATCAGTTAAAATTTTAAATTTCTTAGGGACCGTACCTGCCTCTTGGTGGAGTTCTTGTCTCACAACCACTTTCCTCTTCTTATCGAAGAAGAATTCATTCGGAGGCAGCTCTTCTACTGATATAGGTGTCAATTTTTCACCCAAAATCCAACCTGCATCTGGGATCTCCTTTGTAGACTGCAGGGGGGTAATGGAAGCGATGGGATTGCCGACCTGTTTAGAATATTTTCAGGGAGTAATGGCCAAGGTTGAATCACTTGGAGGAATGGAAGCCTCGGCTTCCTGTTTCGGGCCCCCAACTTGCCCTTCTTTATCCAATTGTTCTTCTTGGCCAGGTGCTGAATCTTTGGAGCCTTCGGCCTTTGTTTTCTAAGCCTCTACGATCGTTGGATTCTCACCCCGTAATACTAGGGGAAGGCAGCTCCACCTATGTTCTTGGAATCTAACAACATCGGCCCTCTCTTCGGGCGACAAGGCTTGTATCTGAGCCAAAATTTCATCATAAGATCTCACGCCCCGAAAAATATCATCATGAGGCGAATTCTCATGCTCAAATATTTTAAGGCCACAGCTAGCCAAATGATTACTCACGACCCTGTGTGGATCGTGTCTCTTAAATTCGATGTGAATAAACTTTATATCCTCTAGGGATGCCACCTCGTCCTTTGCTTGCCCGAAATCTGATAATGAATAGGTATTTAACTGAATAGGAAAAGGTGGCCATACCTTCTTTGAAAACCCCTTCAACTCTTTACTTATACCGCCAATTACGGTTTTCCTGGAGATCTCATGACAAGCCAGCCTGTCGGGAATAAATAATGGTAGAGCATGTGGAGGGACGGAAGCACCGAAAACCCTGATGTATGAAAATTCTTTCTCCACGTACCAATCGGCCACCCTGCTTAAATTTTCCGCAATGTTGCCCGAGATCCTGGGTGGTGGATTACCGAAGATGGAAACATGCATCGGTACCATTACCCAGTTGAAGACTTCGTATACGAAATCTAAAGCCTTGTCTTCCCAAAGCTTAGAATGGTATACATGGACTGGCTCAAAATTTGATGGCGACCAGCTCCAATTCATCAAGGGAAAAGGCATCATTGAACATGTTGCATCCATAAGGTATGCTGATATAAAGAAGGAAGCATCTTTCTCACTCACTTTCTGCGTCTGATATTCTGTAATCTACCTGGTTAGACTATCGGATAACATTTTCTCCCAGTCGAAAGAATAGCCATCTACTACGGTGTGCATCAGAGGCACCCATGGGAGGAAAAAATGCGCGGTGTCTTCCCTCCCATATAGTCTGCAGGTCATCATTGCAATGTATCTAAACTGTGGTTCCAGGGAAGATATGGAATAAATTCCATTGCTGTCTTCTCGGAACTTTGCAGGGTGCGAGACCCAATCTTTGATTAAATAAGATAGGCTTTTGTTTTATTGTTCACATTCCTTCCTTTTGAATTCCTCTAGAAAATTAGCATTGTATGTGAAGTTCGACGTGGGTGGAAACTTGTACATAACCTGTAAGTTTTCTGGCCTAAAGGTCCCCACAATGACCTTCCACTCACTGATGATGGTTCTGATCGGGATGTCTGTGTGGTCTAGCGCCCATCTGATCATGTCATAGTAAGGCAGAAGGCATGGCCTTGCCACTACTTTGTGCATCTCTGATTGGACAACGATCTTGTATTTGGTAGTCATGTCATGTGTCTCGTTGTCACTGGAATTGTCTGAACAATTCACCAAATCTGATTGCAAAACCTCTGAGATGTATGACCAGGTTTGCATGGAATCAACGCTTCGAGGTGAAGTGTCCGACACATTATCAGAACCTTTTCCTGAAACCTCAGCGCTTGCCTTGGATGCTTTTCGCGGAGCCATGACAAGAGATTGTAACTTAGCTCTTCTGCAATAAAAATGCATATACATATAGAAGTTAGATTATTGAGAAAAACTTCTCTGTGCGAGATAGAAATGAACTTTATGAATAAAATAGGGAGAAACAACTATATATCTTCGACCATTTAACATATCAATGTCCTTTAGAATAGAAAGGTCCAATCATATTTAGATAGAGATTTTGGCAATAAAAACCATATCCTTACTTTACCGTTTCGCCTTATTTCCAATTAATGCCATAAATTTCGACGGTTCGTGGCACAAGCTGGTGCGAGGAACATTTGAAATTACCTTGTAAACTGTGCATTATTATTATTTGCATTAAACATTGATTACGTTGGCTTAGCTTCCTTAATTAGGATTTAAATCAATACTTCAGCCTTTGTCGTATCGTGACTTTTAGCTCTAACCTTTCGAGCCTCAAAAAACCAAGATTGCGATGATTAGATTTAACTAAGCAAGGATGTAACTAGGATTAAGTGTTTTAATTTACATCACGACTTCGCGGCTCAGGATTTCAAAGGTAAAGTTTCCAGGAGGAATGTACGCCGAGTCGCAAAATCCCGAGAGACTTAAGATGTGATTTATTTAAACCAGATTAAGCATTTTAATTAATTATGTTTTAAATTACATCGTGACTTCGTGGCTCGAGACTTCAAAGGTAAAGTTTCTAGGAGGAACGTATGCCGAGTCGCGAAAACCCGAGAAACTTTAACTATGATAAAAGATAATAATCTCTGGGACTAACTGGGGCTACTTAGGTAAAAGTCTTGCGGCTTCGTCTTTTGGGGTTTTAATGGTAATGTTTTAGGAGAAAGTGAACACTGAGACACGAAATCCCGACAACACTTTGACTGGGGTTTTAAAATTTTTACTTTCAGCTTTCACTTGCAGTAAGCTTTTTAAATAATATTTCGCGACCTCGCACATCAGGGATTGTAAATCTTGTGACTTGTAACTCCCAAAGAGCGATATTCCGAGGTACATAAAGCAACAACCTTCGTGTAATGATAAAAAGTGGCAACTTATGAAACATCACATATCTCGCTATTTCGCATGTCGGGACTACCGAGATTTTTAGTAGGTTAATGTCACGAAGCAAAAAGGAACTTAATAACCGACAGTTGAATTTTAAAATAGATTTGAACCAAATGAAAAAAGGTGGCTCCAACATAGGATCCAAATAGGGATCCCATCTTCCTGTGAGGCGGGAAGAACAATAGACCACGTGCCTGTATTGGGTAAATGGAGTCACTGGTTTCACTTCTGTGAAACTTGCTTTAGGGGAAAGATAAACAGAGGGAAGAAAATATTTTGTATTTCACTGCTGCAAAGCTTTTAAATACTCAAATATATTTGTCAATCAGCTATAGTCTCTTTCACGCCTTTCTCTTTCTCTTTATTGAGTTTAGGTCCGCATTAAGGAAAATCAAAACAATTCTAGGAAACCCAACAGATCTTATTGTTTTTGGCTTACATCCAAAGAACTTTACTACATTAATTGGGGAGTCCCATCTGGACTTAGGATGTGGATCCAGTCTTGAGAAATTTTATTACCAGAGATGAGTGAAATTCATGTATAACATCCTTACAGATATCTCAGATATTGCTTCACTACCAGCGGGCTTGTTCAGTACCCTAGTGAAGTTACCTACCCAATTTTTGTTGAATTTCCTTTCACCGCTTCAAAATGTATTTATGCATTTAAATGTTGAGACGAGGGAAATTATTTCTGAATTTCCTTTCATCGTCTCTTCAGACTAGATGTACAATTAGATATGACTTTCCTTTCATCATCTGTCTTATAATTTTCTTTTTAGGATACGAAGCGGGGGCAATCAGATTGTATGAGGGGTGATATCTGTGTAAAATTTTGCAATGTAGGTCTGTCAAATTACTTTGACTACTCAGTGCCAACCTTCCTTTGAATTTCACAACACCTTGGTCCACAGGGAGAAAAAAGGGGAAACATTTTTCTAGGGGTTTTCCTTTGAGTAAGCCTTAAACCTTCGAAACTATTGAAAAACCTAAAAAAGTCAGGATCCACCTATGCATAACTTGTTTAGTAAGAGACCAAGGAGCTGTGAAGACCAACCTTCTTTCCAAAACATGCTTACAGCTTTCAAAGTTTAAACATAATCTCTTCTCCCTACATATGTAAATATGAAAAGACATTTGGCATTTTCAAGAAGACAAATCTGAAGACCGAAAGAAAGGTGACGGATAGATGTTTGTATGCTGAGGGGCAGGGGTCAAACAATAAAACTGCTTTTTGAAAGCCCTTTCCCAGAGATGCTTCACTTTCTGTTTGTTTTAACTACCACCTATCTGTGTTTTAAGTTAAATATATTAGGATCCAGAGTGAGTAACTGTACTTTTTAATAATGAATTGAGTAAAAACATTAGATTTATGGGACTTTTATGATATTTTGGAGATCTCTACTTTCTTAAGGGACAAAATTTTCAGGAGTTTGTACCTTTACCTTACCATTTTTTAAAATAACCGAAAACCTTTTCTGTCACCTGTTTTCGACGAATGCAAATCTTCGATACATGACCTTCTATTTTCTCCATTCGTTTGTTTAGTTTGCAAACCGAAATCCTGTAAACACAAAGGGTGTCCTTTTTAAAAAAAGTTAAATGTATTTGAAAACCGTGTATCTCTATTTATATTGACCTAATTAATAAAAATTGAAAACTTACCTCAAGGGAATCATGAAATAGAAAGCAAATACAAACTGGTATATACAATGGAAAACCTCGGAGAACTAATTATGTCATGTAGTGTTTTAGATAACGCCCATTGACAGGGGCGTTGAAGATTTTACCATCCAGATTTTCTAATAAAAATGATTTTTTTCCTTTGGAAGTTACGACTCTAAATGGTCCATACCAAATATGATAGAATTTACCGTGTTTTGTCGAATCTTCCTTCCTAGCATCCCATCTTAACACCAAATCACCTAGAAGAAATTCTCTGTCTTTTGCCTTACAGTCAAATAACGTTTTCATGTTGTCTTGATATTTTTGCAATCTTTCGTCGACCTCGACCCTGTGCTGTTGTAATTCGATCAACTGATTTATTCTCCTTGTGACGTGGTTTGGTTATTCTTTCTCATCTTGTCATAGTTTCATTATGGGAAGTGCCAAGTTTATAGGTAATACCACATCAGTCCCATATACCATCTAGAAAGGAGAGATGCTGATGGATTTTTTTGTGCCGATCAGATTTGCCCATAGTGTGTATTTTAAATGTATATGCTAGGATCTCTTGTTCTCATTCAACACTTTCTTAATTATATTGATCAGACTCTTGTTCGAAGATTCGGCCAATCCATTTCCTTGGGGATAATATGTCGTAGAATGGCCGAGTACAATATTGTATTTTTGGCAAAAACTGATCATAGCCATAGATTTAAAAGCCTGAGCATTATCTGTTACTATTTTTCAGGGGCAACTAAATCTAGATAAAATATTTTCTTCTACGAAATCTATTACCATCGAATCTGTAGCCCTCCTGGTAGGAATATCCTCTACCCATTTAGTAAAGTAATCTGTGGCAGTTAGGATCCATTTGTATTGCGTGCTGGAATGGGGGTTAATTTCGCCTATAAAATCCAGTCCCCACTGCTAAAAAGGAGCCTCTATTTTGACTGGAACTAAAGGTAATGCTGGGAGTTTATGTCTGTCTGTGAACAGTTGGCAAGGGTCGCAAGCCCTGACTTTGGCATTTACATCTAAGAAAATTTTAGGCCAATAATACCCTACCCTCAGGATTTTATAAGCTGTCGCTCTCCAAGCGTGATGTCCCCCATACACTCCTTCATGGAATTCGCTTATGACCTCCTCTGCTTCAAATTCAACCAAACAAGCCAACAGGAAGCCAAGTGGGTCCTTCCAAAACAATTTACTCTCAGATATATAGTATTTGACCGCATGTAGTTTTAGTGTTCTGGCTTTGGATGGAGACAAATCACTTGGGCACTTTAAAGTCAGTAGGTAAGATACTATGTTTTTGTACCAGTCAGAGGATGTAAACTTCTCTTCGATTCGAAATTCACTTGTTTGCTTGTAGAGCTTGTTCATATCTTCATCTTCTCCACATCCCTGTATGCTATTTATGCTGAGGGCTCTGAAATTGGATTCAGCTAAGAGTTTAGCCAAACCTTGACCCTTTACCAGCTTCGTCGACTTTATTTCTAGATCAAATTCTTGAATTTTTGCGAGCCACCATCACCTTCTTCCATCGCTATCAGGCTACACTAAAATGTCTTTTACAGAGCTAGTAGGTACACACGCGATTATCTTGGAATGCAATACATAACTCCTAAAAGCCTTTAATGCCTTTACCATAGCATATGCTTGTTTTCCCATTATATCATATTTTAGTTCCATGTCTCTGAGACTTTTGCTGAAAAAGGCTATCAGTTGTTCGAAACCTTCCTCATTTTTTTGGAGGAGCACCGTGACAATAGTGTGCTCGGAAGCGAATGAGAAAATGAGAAAATCCTTTAGATATTTGGGGCTTTCTAGTACAGGTGCCTCGCTTATAACCCTCTTGATACGTGCAAACGATTATTTGGCCTCAGCTGTCCATTTTACCTCGTTGTTTTTCTTTAACATACCTATGATTAATTTCACAATTTCAGCGAAGTTTGGAATAAACCTTCTCAAAAAGTTTATCTTTCCCAAGAATGATTGGATTTCCTTTACATTTCTAGGAATATTTATTGTGTCTATAGCTTGAACCCTACTGGGATCAATTTTAATTCCGTCTTGGGATACAATATGACCTAGGATTTTACCTTCGTGCATGGTGAAGTGAGAATTTTTAGGGTTTAAAGACAGATCGAACTTGTGGCATTTTTCGAAAATCTTTTTGAGATGTATTAAATGATCTTCATCAGACTTAGAAAAAACAGTTAGATCATCAAGGTAGATAACTACAAATTTTTCTCTTTCACCGATGAAAGTGATATCCATGGAGCACTGGAAAGTGGCACCTGCATTCATTAGACCAAAAGGCATTTTATCATACATGAATGTACCCCAGGGTGTAGTGAAAGCTATTTTTTCTTTATCTTGTTCGTTTATAGCAATTTGATTGTATCCAGAGAAACCATCGATCATAGACATCCTATTTGCTCCGACTACCTTTTCTAAGACGTGATCCATTTTAGGTAAAGGATAGTTGTCCTTCAGGGAAGATTTATTCAAATTTTTGAAATCAACACATAGTCTAATCTCTCCACTCTTTTTTTCTATCGGGACCAGGTTTGCCACCAATCAGAGTATCTCAATGGTACTATTATTTTCGCGTCTAAGAGTTTCTTGAATTCTCTTTCGACTATGGGTAATAAGATAGGGTTGATTTGTCTAAGATTTTGCCTAAAGGGTTTGATACCAGGCTTCAGAAGGATTTTGTGTTTGATCACAGTAGTGTCGTAAGTCCTAAGCTCCTCGTAAGACCAAGCGAAAACATCTTTATATCGTGCTAGAAAATCTTTATACTTATTTTTCACCTCAGGAGGAAGATACTTTGATATTTTCACCATCCTGGGTTTTTCTTTTGTCCCTATATCACAATCTTCAACCTCTTCTGGTTGGGGTTGAAGGGTAGATTTTAAAGGCATGTCATTTTGATCGAAAAGTATCTCCAGGGGGATTAGTCCCTTTGGAATCTGATTATTTTTTAAAACTAACATACGATGGTTGGAATTCTTTTCTCAGAACTCCTTAGGGTCCTCTCCTTCCTGCATGATCCACATGTGATCATTTTGATTCTCTTGACCAATGTGAGTTTCAGAAAAGTCACCCACTGCTTCGAGGAACTTTCTGATCCGTTCATCGTCCTCGAAAACCTACTAGTGTTGTATGTTGTTTGGGATGGATGGCCTGTGCCTTACCTCTATATGGTATTTTCATTTAAAAGCTGTGGGGGAAGCGAACATCAAGGCTACCTTGGCTAACAAATCAGCCTACAAATTTTCAGCACGTGGGATGAAGTGGTTATTTACAGATGAGAAGAAATTTTCCATTAGATCCTAGGCACAATTTCTATACGCTCTCAATCTCGAGTGTTTGGCCTAGTATTGTCGATTCACCTGTTTGACTATCAACTCAACGTCTCCATATACTTCCCATTTTTTTATGTTCAGCTTATTGGAAGCTTCCAATCCTAATACTAAGGCTTGATATTCACATACATTGTTAGTGTAATCTATATCCCATTGAAGCCTATAAGAAAAAGGGGTGAAAAACCTATTTTCAGGTGCCACAAAAAGTACTCCTGCATCGGCTCCTTCACATGACAGAGCATCATCAAAAAACCTTTTCCAAATCCCTGTGCTATGCATATTTTTGGAATCTTTCTCGTTTATGAATTTTTCTTCTGTGAAACTATCTATACCATCATCAAAAGACAAAATACAATTTCCTAGATCTTGATCAGCAATGTAAATAGGAAAATTGTTAGGATTATGAGGATCGCTCACAGTATAGGCTAACCTCGTTTCCCTGTATAACCTAGTAAGTTTCCCACAAAATACAGAAATTGTGGCATAATTATGTCCAGTTGAAGGGATCCTCCAAGTTTGGCTCCCCATGACCTTGATAATAGTAATCCATACTTTGGGGGGATATAAGCAATAACTACATCCATCAGAACACTTTTGACTGGGACCTATGCAAGGGTGACTACTAAATATTTTATCATACCTAAGCACTTGACTCTTCTTGAATCAAAAGAGTAGAGATATCCATAAGGTCGGGTGATCTTGAGGCCTAGTCTATCCATAATAGCTTTGGGCATCACATTATGTGAAGCTCCAGAATCTAGCATGCAGTTATGCAGCAGTTGATCATGCACATTTAGGGTGATATAGAAAGGGGAAATGGTGTCTCTGGCGCCCTCGAAATGTGGACCAAAAGTGATATTTGGCTTGTCATCTTCCAAATTGATTTCTTCTGATTGACTTTCTTGATCCGAACAACTTATCACCTTGGTTATCTATTTTCGATATGCAGGGTTTTTTGCTAATTCAACTAGCGGAATCAGTATTTTGATCCTATTTATTTCATTTTCGACACAAAAAACACCGCCACCTTTATCCGTTTCCCTGGTTAAAACCTCGAGCTCTTTCTTCTCTAACTTATTTGTCTGAGCTAACTTATTACCCATGAGTTTTCTTACCAGTGAGGGTGTCTCAGCTGTCTTGATTTCCCTAGTTTGGGTCTCAACTTCCTTCGTTTTGAGGTTCAACGAGTTTGTCTCCTTTGTTTTTTTGTTGGATGTTTCAGTCTCTTTTGGGGCAGGCACATATATTTCACCTCTAGGGAGAATTTTCTTCGGTTGAGGAATCGACGTAGGTTTGTTTTTAGACCTCAAGTCATACCTCGATTGGACCCCAGCTGTCATGGAATCAGACATTTCTTGACATACAAAAAAGTCATTGTTGTTTATATCATCTTCTTCATTTGACGGTTGGGGTGTGTTCAACGACCTCTCATAATCTTCTTTAGTTACATAGGGATGAATGCAGTCGTCGCCCAAATTTGTTATGTCTTCTTCAAGTCCCTCGAAATCTTCTAGCTCATTTCCTCCTATAAAATTTTCATTTTTTAAAGGGGTTTGGATTTTCTGATCTTCATTTTTAACCTGCCTTTGTTGATTTTGAGGGTTGGGATTTCTTCTGAATTCTCTTTTAATGAAAGGATCACTCTTGGATTGGTCTAGCTCCATTCTAGAAATCTTATTAGGCAATTCTTTAATTACCCTAGCCATATCATCCATTTTGTCGTCTGTAGATCTATTAGATCTTGAGGGTCCCGCTTGTTCCCTAAAACGTCTGGTTTCTCTATTCCCCATTTCTATCCTAGCTTTCAATTTACCAGAGGCCATCATATTGGACTCAATTTCTACAGCATCATCCTGCATTTAGGTTAAGGTAGCCCCCCGCCTTTCTCTTAAGAGAAGGGCGAAGTCAGGTTTGAAAGCTCCTGCGAAGGTTACTTTGGCTGCGGGTTGGCAAGGTTTGACTTCGGCTGGGATATTATTATAGAGTTTATTAAATCTTTGGATAAATTCCATAACTGTTTCTAAATTCCTTTTCTTTAAATATCCGAACTCAGTTAGATAATATAAGTGGTGTTTTCTCTCACCCCATTGTCTAAGAAAGGAATCTTCTAAGGCATCGTAATATAAGATAGACCCTGTGGGTAGGCTTCGAAACTAGGTTCATACATGTCCTTGAAAAGTTTGAACAAATAATCTCGAACAAATGTCTTCATGTTCCAGACCTAGAATATCAGTGAACTGATTGAAGAAATTTATATGTTCGGTCGCAGTTAAGTCCCCTTCCCTTGTAAATTTTGGTAAATTTTTTATATAATTTTCAGGAAGGTTATGAAGAGGCACGGGTAGAACTAATGGTGCATATCTCGCAACCACTTTAGTGAAAACTCTGGGGGGAGGGGGAGGCACTTGGCCCCCCGCTCCTCCTCTAGTGGCCAACATTGGTATTACCTGACGAGGATAGGGTGTGTTATATAGCGGGTTCTGGAAGACTAAAAACATATTCTTAGCTTCTTTGGGAGATGAGAGAAGTGAAGACGAGTGAACGGAGACACAAGGACTTGGCTCTTCGGATTTGTAGGAGATGTAATTAGGGGATCCCACGGGTGTGAGATTTGAGTATATAGTATACTCTTCGAGACTTGGTGAGGTCAAGAAGTCTGAAAGGAGAGTCTACGGGATATCAATTGTTGATAAATTTATTTCCAGGTTTTTGCCTTTGTGTTCGACAGAGGTTTTCGGAAGGATTTCACTTTTAACCACAGAGCTGAATAAAAATGAATCAGTGATTTCAGGAGCTGTACTATGCAAAGTTGAAGGTTCATAATAACTTTTGGTCTTGGGCTGTGGGTGTTTAAGCTGATAGACTGTAGTAGTCGGCTTAAGAGAACCTCTAGCTTTTAGTATTTTTTCAAGATTTGAAACAGGTGTGATTTGCTTGTTCTCTAGGTTTTTTCTGGTATTCCTTTGTCCAGATGCCAGCTTATTTATACGTGGAGTCACCAAGTGAAAGATGAGAAAAGCCTTTAAAAGGTGCTCACTCTTTGTTCACTATCAAAGGGCGAAACTTGAAAATATGTCGTTCTTCCCAAGGAAAAGGTTTCATAACTTCGTCCCCGACAACGACGCAAAAAAGATGTTGTTCCAGAGTCTATACTTAAGGATTTAAAAAGTATAGTGTCTAGGAATCCGAAAGTTAGTAAGATGTAAAAAGGGAGGAGGGCATACTTTCGAGAAAGGAAGCTAGGGTTGATTTTTAGGTTATCGTTGTTTAGCTTCCAGCTGTTCCTGGATGTTTATATCCCTTTCAATTGCAGCCCATGAACATTCAAGTTCTACTTGGGTGTTAGCCATTTTAAGTATGGTGTCGAAGAGATTTAAAGAGATATGGGTTTGATCTGTCAAACCGGGTTCAATATTGGGCTGTCTTACAACAGGGACAGTCATAGAGGAACAAAAAAACTTAAAGAAATCCGAAAGTTTTTATGCTATATCAATTTGATTTTATAAAAGAGAACTTTAGAAATCAATAATAAAAGCAAATTGCAAACCAAAGGCCTTTTTCCGTAACTACGTTATATTGAAATAAATGGTGTATTAATTATGGAGAAAAACATTAAGCTATCTATAGAATAAGGATCCTATCGAGGGAGAATCTCACTCTGTAAACAAAAGGAGAAAATAAGATAAGAAATGATCCGATGAAGCATAAAATATGACAACCTAAAAATTCACAGGTCTTGTACCTACTAGTAGCCGATACAGAGGAAAAACTATAAACAATAGATAGATAAATATTAATCACTGCAGTAGAATTTTTACTAAATTGCAATGTGGCATTCATCAGATATATATAAATGAAATAAGAATGAATATGAAATAACATAGAGAACAAACTCATAACATAGTAGTGACGGAATTAGGAATCTCCAGATTGCTTTGTATTAATCTCGAAAAGAGACAGTCTCTATTACAAATAATCAAAAAGGTCCAGCCCTTTTTCTTTCTCCAAAATGTATATTTATACAATTTTTTATGCAACGAAATCTCAATAGTTCCAGAGGTTTTCGGTTACAATCAAAAGAGTCGAAATGTTTCGTTTCTTTATCTCCGTTCTCATTTGGTACCCAAAACCTGCCTCCTAGCATGCTCCATGCAAATCACGCACCTCTCCACCAGCTGTGATATCAACTTAGATGGCTCTGCTTGATTATTTTCCTCGAAAATATAACAGTCTTTCATCAATAGTGGCAGCTTTCCTTCTACCTGTTGATCTTTGGTATTGATAGAGTGTAACATTATTCTTGGTTTAATTAGCCATTTGTCTATTTGCACTATGTCTGTTTGGGTTACTTGTGCTATTTCGGCTAATTCTCTTTCTTCGTTTTCCTTGATATTTAGCATATATTTAGCTGTATTAATCTGACCCAATATCTCCATGCTGCTTTCACCATCGGAACCTAACCAAAACTCATTTAACAGACCAAAAATTTCTTTGCAAGATTTCCTTAGCTTCATACCTTGTTGTTTTCCTTCAGATATATTTCGCTCCCATTCTTTCAACAAGATACTACCCTTGGTCTACTCTGCTATGGGAAAATTAGAACTACTTCTTGTTTCCCTTCTCGCTGTGGCTATAATAGCCTCCTGAAATGCCATCTGAGCTACTCTGGCTTCCTTTTCTTTAAGAGAGAGGTTTTCTAACACCTGGTCAATGAGTTGGAAGCTGCTCTAAATTGTTTCTACTCTAACAAGCAGATCCTGTTGCACCACCGATAACCTTTTTATGATCTCTATTGCTTGGGATTGAAGTATGCCGATATCGATTACCTGGCTTTCAACAAATTCTAGTTTGGCCCGAAGCTGGTCTATCATTTCTTTCTGCTAATTTATCTGAGTCTAACTCGTCTAAACCATTAACTTTGTTTGTTCGAGATCAACTTTAAGCCGCTTGATTTCTTTATGATATTCTACCTTTGCTTGCTCTAAAGTCGCACTTGACTGATCTTTAGCAACAACCTCTGTTGTAGCTAGTTTGGCCTCTAGCATCTTGATCAAATGATTTTTTCATTTTAGTTGATCCTTTAAGGTTTTGACTGAAAATTGGTTCACCATGGCGAAAGCCCCCAATGTTCCTGCTATTTGCATCGCAAATTATTCTTTTTTCATTTTCCTCCCATCAGTTAAAATTTTAAATTTCTTAGAGACCGTACCTGCCTCTTGGTAGAGTTCTTGTCTCACAACCACTTTCCTCTT
>JZKD02S1676960.1:49565-60835 GCA_000966675.3 Picea glauca | reverse complement strand
TTATTTAGTTGTAACCAAAATTTGTCTCCCACTTTAAATGAATTCTCGGTTTTGTGTTGATCATGTCTGGCCTTATACTTTTCCTATGACTTCTTCAACATCTCCTTCACTTGCAAATGTATCTATCTAATATTTTCAACAAATTTCTTCACTTTCAACACTTATCCTGTGAGGTCTTGACTCTTCCCTCACTTGTCCTTGATGTCCATATGCAACATCCAAGAGTGAATGTGGTAATTTCTAAAATGAATTTTCAAAAGGGGACTTACAAGTAGAAGTGTGGACTACTATGTTATAAGAGTGATGGATATAGATCATATTTTCATCCCAAGTATTTGGATGCTTCTACTTTTAAACCCTCAAAAGTTGTACCAATGCCTCGTTGACTACTTATGTCTTCCCATATTTCTATGGATGGAATGTTGTAGATCTCTTCAACTTTGTGTCCATATTCTTCCAAATTGTATTTCAAAAGGCATTGAGAACTATGATATCCATGTCTAAGATGATTCTCCTTGGTATCCCAAAGTGCACCCAGAGCTGTTCAAAGAATATTTTTATTCCTTCTTGTCCTTTGATGGTATTTTTACAAGGCATACGAATGCACATCTTGTTGAACCTGTCAACTACCAAAAAATGATAGTATGTCCCTTATGAGTTGTTGGTAAACCACCCACAAAAATCATGGAATTGCTTTCCCAAGGTCGAGTGGGTACATTTAAGTGATGGTATATACCTTGATTTCTATTACTGGGATTGTGGGTACAATAAAGTAAGAATCATTTAATATACCAAGCTACATATTCTTTCATTTTGGGCCATTACACATACCTTTGTAAGTTAGAAACTATCTTCCCATCACCAAAATGTCATGCAACCTTGGAGGTGTGAGCCTCTTTGATAAGTTGCAATATTTTACCTTTAGGAACATAGATCATGTCTAACTTATAGAGAAAACCATGTTGAAGATGATAGTCATCCTAACTGTTACCTTTTTCTACATGAATTTGGCCCTATAGCTATTGAAACACCTCCTTGAAGTCCTCATCTTCTGTGTATGCCTCTTTGTATGCATCATGGGTAAAAGTCTCCATGTGCATAAGAGTTCCCAAAGTTGTAATATTGGATGTGTGTGGCCTTGAAAGCATGTCGACCAAATTATTAGTGCCTCCCTTCTGATACTTGATGACTAGATGAAATTGTTGCAAAAACCCCATCCACTTGTAATGTTTGGTTTATTGAATCTTACTATGGGCCTGCAAATATTGTAGTGGTTGGTGATCTATGTAAATAATGTTTTCCTTCCCCATCAAATAGTACTTTCACTTCTTAACATCTTGAAATAGGGCATAGAGTTCCTTATCATATGTAGGGTAGTCTATAACCCCCCCATGAAACATCTAGTAATAATAGCATACTAGCTTACTTCCTTGCATTATGCCATTAAAACTTCTCCCAGAACATACCCACTTGAATCTATATCCACTTCGAATGGATTCTACAAGTTAGGAAACACGAGAACTGGTACTTGTCTGATATTTCGTTTTATCTCATTGAAATATTTATGATGATTCTTTCCCCACTTGAAAATCTTACCACTCATTGTTATGGTCTGGAGTGGTGCAGTTACCACTAAAAAATATGCTATGAACTTCCATAGGTATTGTTTTTCCCAAGTATAGTCCAAAATAAATTGATAAATCGGGTATCCTCGTATGAGATAATGCTCCTTGGTATCCCAAAGTGCACCCAAACCTGTTCAAAGAATATTTTTTTTGCATCTTGTCCTTTGATGGTCTTTTTACAAGGCATAAGATTTCACATCTTGTTGAACATGTCAACTACCACAAAATATAGTCATGTCATTTCTGAGTTGTTGGTAAACCACCCACAAATTCCATGGAAATATGTTCCCAAGGTCGAGTGGGTACAGCTAAGGTATGGTATAGACCTTTCTTTCTATTATCGGGCTTGTTGGTACAACAAAGTATGCATCCTCTAATATACCATGCTAAATATTCTTGCATTCTAGGATAATACACATACCTTGGTAAGTTAGTGATGGAAACCTAATCTGTTAGGGTTATGGTAATATTCACTTGAGAAGGAAAATGAATAGTCAAGTGAATAGAAATTATCATTAGGATTCCAAGAGACCTCTTGGAAGATGAAACTATTACACATCAAAATTACTCACTTCAATAGTGTCGCAAGTGTCGTCATTACCAGTGTTGTAAGTGTCGCATCTTGACCACAAGTGTTGCAAGTGTCACAAACATTATACTGCCATATTGCCTATGTCATGCCTCTAACGACATCACAAAGACACTTAAGACACCCCAAAGACTAGTTTTGAAGAAGAAAAATCACTTGACAAGGAGTACAAACCTTTTTCCACTAAAAGAACCACTCAAGAATGGATTTTGGAGAGGAGCGCTCCCCTACCCACTATCAGGGAGTGCTAGTGATCCCTAGGCCTCTTTGGGGGAGTGTTTGAGCTCTCTGTGTACCCTTTTGGGGAGCACTACCCTTTTCTGAGCAATTTTTGGGTTTGTCGAGACAAATCAGGGAAGAATCCCTCAATTTCTAAAGGTGGTTGGATTCAAATAGATGTTCAAGGCACGATCTTAGGGAATATCCTCAACTGAATGAGAGGAATCCTAAATTTATCCCAAATATATCTAAAGTGGTTGGGCCTCTCCAAGGTTATATAAGAAGGCCTTCTCATGGTGAAAGGTGACATGAAAAGATTGGAGGTATGAAACCTATGATCTCATAGGCAAAATATAGAAGACAGTGGAGATCAGAGATTGATACCAAACTTATGATCCTATAAGTGGTATGTCATCAAAGAAATCAATGTATATTACTTGAGAAAAGGGGTTGGATAAGGATAACTAGAAGAAGTTGTTGCACCCTCATCAAAGGATTGTAAGTACTTTTACTTGTTCTCATCAATATATCAATGTTTGGACTATTTCTTTCAAGTTTATGATTGTTCCACATGAGTTTGTCTGTAGTAAATGGATATATATTTGAGCTAATATTAGTATAGTAGGAAGTCCATTATATCTTTGTTTGTTCTACATCATGGAGCTCAGGATCGAATCTCAGCCTAGATTTTGCAAGGACAAACATTGTTAACAAGGTACATATCTTTCTTCTTCTCCTTCGTATATTAGCTTGATTAGATCTAAAAGGATGTCAGTGTCAATGTTACGAACTTTTATTTCTTGGCCTTAGGAGTCTAGAGACCAAGAGGGAATCCACTTGTTTGCAGGAGGATTCACCTGTAACAGAAATTGGTGACTCCACTGGGGAGGAGCTTTGATTTTTGTCTCCTTTCCCAGATCTTGTTTTGGCCCTTTGCCCATTGTTTTGAACTTCTCCATGTTGTTTTTTATTCTTAGAACTGATTTTTTGGTTCTTAATTTCATCAAAATCAACTTGATTGATTGAATTTGCTTGATTTTTTGAGTTTCTAGGCATTTTTCTGATCTTTTGAAGCAGATTGCTCCCCTGCCCTTGCTATCAAAGTGCCAACACTCCCTGGTGGTCTTACATAGGGCGTTGGAATGCTCTGGTGCCCCTTACACCAGAGCGCTACCCCCTTTCTGTGAGAAATTCTTCAAATTTTTCATCTTCTGAAGTTGTTTCTTCATTTTGGCTTTGACTTAGGAGTCCTTGCATCCTCAGTACATATTTTTCATTGGCCTTCAACACCTTCTTTCTGAGAATTCATCCTCTTTTGTTTGGATTTTTTGACATTTGTCCTTACTTTGCAATAACTCTTTATCCTTGATGATTTGGATTCAATTTGTTGTTTTGTTCTTCTTTATCTGAGTGAGTGAAAACTTTGTAAGGAGTTTCAAAGGTCTTTTGTACTTTTCTTTCTGATCTTTGAGTAATCTTGTCCAAGATATTTTTCCCTCCTTTTGAGTTTTTGGTTTTCTGTTTCTTGTTTGATCACATCAAGGGTGTCTTTTTGTTTATGTGAAATTTACTTCCAGATTGCTTAAATATCACAACTCTTGAAGTTTGATTAACATAGGAAACTTTACATCTACTGGTTATCAATCACATATGAACATTTTAGCATTGTATTGGATTCCTTATTGAGGACTATTGCATGAGGTCATTGCATCTTAGTGTTTGACAGTGAAAGGAAAATCCTTCTCCTTCCCTTAAATAGACATTCATTGAAAGAAAAGATTACTTATCATTTCTTATGCATGTTTTGGGAACTGAGTCATAATATCATCATTTTTCACTCTCATATACCTCTGAGTAAACAACAACCACTAAAATCAATGCTTAACTAAAATTTATCAGACTTTTTACATCTTTGTTAGAAAACCTACATTAGTTTAAGGTGTAGGGCTTTGGAATAGGTTGAAAGGATAAATTTCCGAAGCTATCAAACAAACTTAGCATCTTGTGATAGGGAGAGAAAATCCAATTGTCTTATAGGCTTTCTGGGATCCCCCTCTCACACAGGGGTTACGCACAAGGTTGTGTTTGGGAGAGCTACAGAGATTATCCCTCTGTGGTTCAACCGTTCATAGTAGTCGGATCGTATATTGGGGGTCACTTGAGGGTATACCCACGTTTATGTGTGGGAGCCTCTCGAGTTAATTTCAGACTTGTTATCCTGCCCATATGTTTCGATTGGACTGTCGATTGTACATGCCTGAGGGCTGACTACAAATTGGTGACCTTAGTAGACATAATATTTAGGGTCTCACATAGGGTGACAATGAAGGGAAGTCTCATTGTACCTGGAACAGACGTTGGTCAAACTCACTCGGGCTCCTTGGAGGGTAATTCCACAATTACTGTGTGGAAGCTTGCACCAAGGCGTAAGTCCATTAAGCAGGTCACCAATGTAACTGATCCACCCACTCTATGCCCGCCTCTTCCTATTTTGATCTCGTGACATTGGATTTCATCACCAACTAGTGGTTTCATTGTGGGAAGGTTTTGTTTGATTGTTTGCTTCTCGAATTCATGGCGTGTGTTGGTTGTGTTACTTAGTGGACCTTAGGTTGAGTCAGTGTTAATGGCATCAAATCCTAAGAGTACCAATGGAGGAACCCCTTCTCCTGGGGAACCTTATACCTTTCCTTCGTTTGGAAACTTTGGTCCTCCATACATTGCCACACTGAGTCTTTAGGGACTCACCATCGGATTACCGATTTGGTTGTTCCCCATTGCAGTGATCTCAAATCCTCCCAATGTTTCAACTGCACCTAATACTTTAGATGTCAGTACACCACCCACACATCAACCTCATGTTGACTTTTTTCCTTCTTCACCCATTAAGTCTCCTTCCATTTCTCCTTCTTCGGCTAGTGAAAGCTCTAAAGAAAGTAGCCAAGTTGATCAGAAAAAGAAGAAACAGAAAGAGAAGAAGAAGAAGAACCTAAAAAGGACCAAGGATCCAACAACATTAGATGTTGAATCCCAGCAACTAGCTACTGTTAATAGTAATGGGAGTGTTGATGAGGTCAGCAAGATTAAAATGAAGAATCTGAAACCCAAATTCCCTTGTAGTCTTTGTAAGGGTGGACACTTTCTGAGGGATTTCCCTGGTATTCCCAAGGTCTTAGAAATGTGGTCCTCCATGTCATCGACCTCTGTTGATCATGCCAGTGATACCCTATCAACTAGTGACTTTAAGGTTGGTAAGAAGAAGACAACTGTCAAATTCCCTTGCATGTTATGAAAAGGTGGTCATTATTCTCACCTTTGTCCTCGTATGGATGAGGATTTTTCTATTTTGGAAAAAATTCAACTTCCAAAAGGTTATCATAATCTTTCTCCCAACCCATCATTAGTTGATGGAATGATCAATTTGGTTCCATCCTCGGTCAATCCATTTGATCAGGCGGTCAATCTAGTTTCATCCTCGGTTGAACCACTCACCAAAGTAGTTGATCCAATACCATCATCGATCAACCCCACTTTTCCTCTAGAAAGTGAAACCCAAGTGATTGATCCAGTTCCTTCCTAGGTTAGTCCCACCCTTCATCCGAAGAGTGTCAAAGTGGTTGCTCCAGTGACTTCATCGGTTAATCCCACTCCTCCTTTTAAGAGTGCCAAAGTGGCTGATCTAGTCCCTTCCTCGGTCAGTGCCACCCTTCATCTAAAGAGTGCTGAAGTGATTGCTCTGGTTACATAATCGGTCAATCCCACTCTTCCTCTGAAGAGTGCCCACGTGGTCGATCTGATCCCATCATCGGTCGATCCTACTCTTCCTCTAGAGAGTAAACCCGATACTGCCCATGTTTTTCTCGTTGATATAGAATCTACCGTGTTGGGGGGCATTCCTCCTTCTCCCGTGAAACCCCCTCCAAGCAATGAGGCCATCCTTTTTGATTGGGGTGCACTAACTGGACCTCGTCTTCCCTCTCACATTCCTTTCTAGATTACAATACAGGTTTGTGGTCGGGATGTTCCTCAAACGTTGATAGATGAAGATGCATTCGTTAGTATTTTTTCCTCTATTGCTTGGCACGCTTTGGGTTGTCCTCGGCTTGCACCAGTTACACAGAATCTGTTAGCTTTTAACAAAAAAACTAGTCAACCTTTAGGGACCCTTCCTCAATTTCCTGTAACATTGGGGAAAACTGTCTTTATTGACATCATGGTAGTCCGAGACCCCTTGGATTTCGCTTTACTCCTTGGGCAGGATTATGTCTATGTCATGAAAGCTATTGTGTCCACTCTTTTTTGTGTGATATCTTTCCCTCACGATGGAAGAATTGTGACTATTAATCAACTTTCCTTCATCGGCCCTGACTGGATTTGTAACACACCCACTACCATAACTCAAAAATAAATTTGTTGTTTTTGTAATAATGAGACTCCTCGGAGCTTATAGCAGCAAAATGCCAATCCCCGAATCACAAGTCTTCTATTTACCTACCCGATTCTCTGTACATAACTGTGGTCTTACGTCCCACCTGATGCAAGCACGCCAACCACGAGTACGTCCGCTCACGGGGTCTTCTTCTTCTCGCCCGAAGAACTCCAAGGTTCTTCTATCTCCCTATCAGGAAAATCTGCTCCCACAGTTCTCTCGCACGATTCCCCCTTCCTTGATTTGTCGGGGAATCAAAACTCGTGACTTCGTAAGTTCAAAGGTTGAACACTGGGTTCTCGGATCCCCGAGACTCGATGGTCGGTCAACTCGCTGACTTTTCCCCGAGGGATTTTGCTACTCGCAACCTCGTGATTTTGAATATCGAATACTTGGGCTCTCCCCCTGCGAACTCCTAAGTTCGTGAGATCTCTCGATCTCTGCCACCTGTCCTGCCCAGATGGATGAATCACAACATCTCACCACTTTGTCACTTCACGACTTAGAACATCCAAACTTTGGGCTCTTACCTCGCGAACCCCGAGCTCACGAGATCCCTGGATATCCGCCACCTGTCCTCTTTAGATGGACGGCTCAGATCCTCTCGTAGCCTCGCCGCTCGTGACTTAAGGCGTCCAACTTTTGGACTTCTACCTCGTGAGCCCCAAGCTCACGTGATCCCTGGATCTTCGCCACCTTTCCTCTTTGGATGGACGGCTTAGATCCTCTCATAGCCTTGCCACTCGCGACTTAAAGCATCCAAATTTTGGACTTCTACCCCGTGAGCCCCGAGCTCACGAGATCCCTGGATCTCTGCCACCTATCCTCTTTGGATGGACAGGTCAGATCCTCTCGTAGCCTTGCCACTCGCGACTTAAAGAATCCAGCTTTTGGACTTCTACCTAGCGAACCTCCGAGCTCACGAGATCTTCGGATCTTCACCACCTGTCCTCCTCATATGGATGGCTATAATCTTCTTGTGGCCTCGCCTCTCGCAACTTGAAGCTTCCAACTTTTGGACTTCTACCCAGCGAACCTTCGAGCTCACGAGATCTTCGGATCTCCACCACCTGTCCTCCTCGGATGGGTGGCTATGATTCTCTCATGGCCTCGCCTCTTGCAAATTGAAGCATCCAACTTTTGGACTTATACCCAGCGAACCTCCGAGCTCATGAGATCTTAACCCTCGTCTATCTCCCTATAGATCTAACGGCTGTCGGGTTTCCTAGCTAAGGTCTGACGGTTCAGATCTGTCCCGATGCCGTGCCCTTTCTACTTCTCTTTGGATGTGGAAAAACCAATGGTCCAGATGTTCTCATGGGGCCTGGGAATCTACGACTCATACCTCCTCGCTATTCTCGAAGATGGAGGAAAAGGATTAAGGCAACTAACGCCCTCGTTCATTCCTTCGATTTAACGATCGTGAAAGTCCACAAACTCTCCAACAAGATCTCGTCTGTTGATCAATATTGATCCCTAAATTGTTACTGCAGGATTTAAGAGGGTCGTTCCTCTTTATACAGGGTTGTTAAGACTTGTGCGTTCCAGTCCCTTTTTCTGGGTCCCTTACGAACCTTTCTAAGAAGGAAATCTCTGTGAAGAGATCTGTACCGGGTATCCCTGAGACAGATAAGGGAAAACAACTTCCCGAAAACGGCTGGGAACCTAACTTAGTTCGATCTAGGAAACAATACCATTGCTTAACCCACGTACATCATGCGTGGTTTCCTCTGTTATGTGCATATATCTATTCATTCCCATCACACACTGCACAGGCATTTTTCCACAGAAATCATTCATAAATTGACAGTCCTATGAGCATATATATATATATATATATATATATATATATATATATATATATATATATATATACATATACCATTCTATGAATTTCAAGATGTAATATATATATAAGACACTTATTAGAAATGCCTTCAGAAATGGGTGTAAATGCTAAAAGGGGTGCTCGTTTCCACCCAACCGTAGGCTCAACAACTCCCAACGGATTTACCACTAGCCACCCCCGAGTTGAGACCACGATGTTCTGAGACTGAGTCTCTCTGTCTGCCAGTGACCGGAAGCGAAGGTTGCAATCCTTCCTTTCTGCTATCACTCACTCTGCGTAAAAACTACCAGAGTTCCCCTCGCGTCTCCCTTTTCAATCGTCCCTGCCATACACCTTATCCTCTCACGAGGTTGCGTGTGGCACGATTACCCTCGTGCCGATCAGGCCTGACGGCTCTACAGATGGGCGGTTCACCATCCCATCCATCATCAAGCCATCCGCCTACCAGCCTGTGAGGTATTGAATTCCAGGGCCAGCGAGCCACTTTTGGTTCTCCAGGCCAGTGGAGTACAAATATGGTATTTTTATTCTCGGTGGAAGTTAACACCACCTTTTCAGGTGCCTCCCACCGCCATCATGGTCTCTTTTCTGCACATCCCCTCGTCAGCAGTCCTACAATAAATTTAGAATGTTATTCACATTCATTGACGTCTTTCTGTAGGTCCATTTACATCACATGTTCATACTTATGAGTTTTCCATAGTCCTCGGCCAGCCTAGTTATATTTACAAACTGGGGGAAAAAGGGTGTTACAATTCCCTCCCCCTTAAAAGGAACATCATCCTCGATGTTCTTAGCTACTAACATGAATTACATGTACAGAAGGAAACAAAATCGGATATGCTTGTCTCATGGCATCCTCCATTTCCCATGTAGCCTCATCTGGGCCAAAATGTTTCCATTGCACCTTGACCTGTGCAATGGTTCTGTTCCGGAGCTGGATTTTGTTTCTGTCCAATATGCATTGGGGTTCTGGTATAAATTCTCCCTCCGGTTCCACCTAGATCACAGACCAGTCAATTATATGATTAGCATCATGTACATATTTCTTCAATAATGAAACATGGAAAACATTATGTGCTTTTACTGTGGGAGGAAGTGCTAGCCGATAGGCTACAGGTCCCACTCTGTCTAGAACCTCAAAGGGTCCATAATATCGAGGTGCCAATTTGGAACAAGCTCCCATTTTTAGGGAACTCCTTCTAGGCTTAATTCTGAGATATACATGGTCTCCTATGTTGAACTCTCTTGGAGTTCTCTTTTGATCAGCATAACTTTTCTGTCGGTTATGAGAGATCTTCAGATTTTGCTTTATCTGAGCTACTTGTTGTTCCATTTCTTTCAACATATCAGGTCCAAAAGAAATCCTATTTACGGGATTACTCCAGCTGACCAGAGTATTACACTGTCTACCATAGAGGACCTTGAATGGACTCATATTTAAGGATGCTTGATAGCCGTTGTTGTAGGCGAATTCTACCAATGGCAAGTAGTCTTCTCATTTCCTAGGTTGATGCATCACATGCATCCTTAACATATCTTCTAATATCTGATTTACTCTTTCCATCTGTCCATCGGTCTACGGGTAATAGGCGGTGCTAAACAACAACTTGGTCTCCAAACCCGCCATCAGTGATTTCCAGAATTTGGAAGTGAACTTTGTGTCTCTGTCAAATATTATCTCCCTCGGCATACCGTGCAGTCGGAACACCTCTTTCATGAATACCTGTGCAATATCTATCGCCTTGCAAGTCGATTTGATGGGGATGAAATGAGCGGACTTGCTCAGTTTATCCACCACTACCATAATGGAGTCATTCTGTTTGGTTGAAGTTGGTAGTCCAGTGATAAAATCCATGGAGATGGTTTCCCATTTCCATTCTGGGATGGGTAAAGGGTGTAATAGTCCTGCTGGGTGTTGATGTTCTGCTTTAACTTGTTGGCATTCTATGCATTGGGCCAAATATTTGGCTACATCCTTCTTCAATCCCGGCCAGAAAAATTGTTTTCGGGTGGCAGAAATCATTTTCTGGTATCCTGGGTGACCGGTGTAGGGTCTTTCATGTAGTTCATCCATGATGAACCTCTTCAAGTCGTCACAATTGGGAATGTACATTCTATCTCTGTAGGTGAGTAGACCTCCTTCGGTCGTCTGATAGCCTTCGTATTTTACTCCAACGGGTTCTTGCTGTAGGTACAGGGTCACATTTCGGACGAAGGGATATGTTTCTTGTGCCTCCTTGACTCTGTGCTTGACATCTGTCTCACAGGTACTCACTATCGCCAGGTGAATTGTTCTCATGCTTCTGCTAAGGGCATCGGCCACCCTATTCTCCTTCCCTTTGATGTGTTTGATTTCAAAATCAAATTCGCTAGGGAGGGCCATCCATCTAGCTTGTCTAGTATTGAGCTTGGGTTGATCAAATAAATACCGTAATCCACAATGATCTGTCATAAGCACAAATTTCCTCCCCAAGAGGTAATGCCTCCACATTTTTAAGGCATGCACTATGGCAGCCAATTCTAGATCATGAGTCACATAGTTGACCTCATGTTCAT
>JZKD02S1676960.1:31622-47578 GCA_000966675.3 Picea glauca | reverse complement strand
AGATGATCTCCTCTGCAATCCCAGAATTCCAAAGGTCTTCTCCTTGGGTTATCAGTCTTTACTAGTATAGGTCCCGAAGTTTTATTTCCGTCCGCCGAGGAAAAGTTCTGCTAGAGTACACTCCGGGTTGGAAAGTTCATTCTGTGGTTCTTCTTGTAGTTTTTAAATCCCGAGTATTTGCTCCCTTTCTTATGAAATTTTGAACCATTATTTTGTTTCCAGTCTCCACGAGACTCTACCTGAGGCCCATATTGGTTATGACAATATGTTGCCTTTTGTATAGTGTCTTCTAGGGTCTTTGGCTTGTCGAATTCGATTCGGTTCCGGTATTCTTTGGGTATCCCACTGATGAAGCGTTGGGCCTTTTCCTTCTCTGCTTTGATGTAGGGGACATATCTCAGTAAGTCAAGGAATTTGTTGACATAATCCTCCATAGTAAGCTGTCCCAGTTTGAGTTCATAGAACTCTTTATCCTTCTCATCGAAATACCTTTCCGACAAATACTTCTTCCAGAAGTACTTCTCGAACCATTTCCAAGACAGGTCCTCCTCGCGGACCCCTTTCATATTCTTAAGGTATTCCCACCAAATGGAAGCCTTTCCGTTTAGATTGAAAGTGGCCACTCGAGCCTTCAGGTTCTCTGAGAAATCATGGACTCTGAAATATTTCTTCAGTCCAAGTAGCCAAGCCTCAGTTTCCTCTCCCTTCTTTATCTCGCCATTGAAGGAGGGAGGTTTGGCCTTTTTGAATTCCTCAAATCTATGACTCTTAGAAGTCTTTTTCCTCTTCTGTTTCTTTTGAGAATAGGAATTGGTCCTGCTGTTGGAAGAGCCTTCTAAATCGCCAGCTTCCTTCTCAGTGGAATCATCTGGCACTGGTCCTTTACCTCTGGGGTGGACCTTTCTGGATGTGCTTCTCTCAGTGTGACCGCTAACATGACTACAATTCTGCATCTCAGGTTCATGTTGCATCTGTCGCTGTAGGTCAGATAAGCTCTGCAGTAGAATTGCATTAATCTTGGTTTGATTTTCTTGTTCCTTCATCATTCTTTCATTATTGGCCTTACAGCTTTGCAATTCGACCATGAGACTCCTCACAGTCTCGGCTAGGCTTGGAAGGGTTCCTATTGCTCTTCTTTCGTCTGACTCTTCATCTCTATTGTGGGAGCCTTCTCCCACCTCTTGGTGAGTCACCATTCTTCTTTGTTTGTAGATTCCCGTGGTTGATCGTTCGCTTGAGTGAAAAGACAAACCCTGACTATTAGTAAAGAGTTAAATTCATTTTTACAAAGGGTGCATAAATTCATAACTCTTTCACATGCACACACAGTCGGCTTTTCATTTTCCAGGTTCTTATTCTAGGTAATATAGTTAAGTCAGGGGTTTACTCCTCATAGGAGTGTTTTGAACGAGGTTTATGTGCGAATCGTGCATGAGCGCAGTCAGGCCGAGTGTTGTAACCATGCTCTGATACCAATTTGTAACACACCCACTACCATAACTCAAAAAAAATTTCGTTGTTTTCGCAATAATGAGACTCCCCAAAGCTTGTAGCAGCAAAATGCCAATCCCTGAATCACATGTCTTCTATTTACCTACCCGATTCTCTGTACATAACCGTGGTCTTACGTCCCACCTGACACAGGCGCACCAACCACGGGTACATCCGCTCACAGGGTCTTCTTCTTCTCGCCCGAAGAACTCTGAGGTTCTTCTATCTCCCTATCGGGAAAATCTTCTCCCACAGTTCTCTCGCGCGATTCCCCCTTCCTTGATTTATCGGGGAATCGAAACTCGTGACTTCGCGAGTTCAAAGGTTGAACACTAGGTTCTCGGATCCTCGAGACCCGATGGTCGGTCAACTCGCTGACTTTTCCCCGAGGGATTTCGCTACTCGCAACCTTGTGATTTTGAATACCGAATTCTTGGGCTCTCCCCCTACAAACTCCCAAGTTCACGAGATCTCTCGATCTCTGCCACCTGTTCTCCCCATATGGACGACTCACAGCCTCTCGCCACTTCGCCGCTTCGCGACTTAGAACATCCAAACTTTGGGCTCTTTCCTCGCGAATCCCAAGCTCACGAGATCCCTATATCTACGCCACCTGTCCTCCTCGGATGGACGACTCAGATCCTCTCATAGCCTCGCCGCTCGCGACTTAAGGTGTCCAACTTTTGGACTTCTACCCCACGAGCCCCGAGCTCATGAGATCCCTGGATCTCCGCCACCTGTCCTCTTTGGATGGACGACTCAGATCCTCTCGTAGCCTCGCCGCTCACGACTTAAAGCATCCAACTTTTGGACTTCTACCCCGCGAGCCCTGAGCTCACGAGATCCCTGGATCTCCGCCACTCGCGACTTAAAGTGTCCAGATTTTGGACTTCTACCCAGCAAACCTTCGAGCTCACGAGATCTTCGAATCTTCACCACCTGTCCTCCTCGGATGGATGGCTATGATCCTCTCGTGGCCTCGCCTCTCGCAACTTGAAGCTTCCAACTTTTGGACTTCTACCCAGCGAACCTCCGAGCTCACGAGATCTTCGGATCTCTGCCACTTGTCCTCCTTGGATTGGTGGCTATGATCCTCTCGTGGCCTCGCCTCTCGCAACTTGAAGCGTCCAACTTTTGGACTTATACCCAGTGAACCTCCGAGCTCACGAGATCTTAACCCTCGTCTATCTCCCTATAGATCTAACGGCTGTCGGGTTTCCTAGCTAAGGTCTGACGGTTCAGATCTGTCCCAATGTCGTGCCCTTTCTACTTCTCTTTGGACGTGGAAAAACCAATGGTCTAGATGTTCTCATGGGGCCTGGGAATCTACGAATCAAACCTCCTCGCTATTCTCGAAGATGGAGGAAAAGGATTAAGGCAACTAACACCCTCGTTCATTCCTTCAATTTAACGATCGTGAATGTCTGCAGACTCTCCGACAAGATCTTGTCTGTTGATCAATATTGATCCCTACGTTGTTACTGTGGGATTTAAGAGGGTCATTCCTCTTTATACAGGGTTGTTAAGACTTGTGCGTTCCAGTCCCTTTTTCTGGGTCCCTTGCGAACCTTTCTAAGAAGGAAATCTCTATGAAGAGATCTGTACCGGGTATCCCTAAGACAGATAAGGGAAAACAACTTCCCGAAAATGGTTGGGAACCTAACTTAGTTCGATCTAGGCAACAATACCATTGCTTAACCCATGTACATCATGCGTAGTTTCCTCTGTTATGTGCATATATCTATTCATTCCCATCACACACTGCACATGCATTTTTACACAGAAATCATTCATAAAATGACAGTCCTATGAGCATATATATATATATATATATATATATATATATATATATCTATACATATACCAGTCTATGAATTTCAAGATGTAATATATATATATATAAGACACTTATCAGAAATGCCTTCAGAAATGGGTGTAAATGCTGAGAGGGGTGCTCATTTCCACACAACCGTAGGCTCAGTGACTCCCAACTGATTTACCACTAGCCACCCCTGAGCTGAGACCACGATGTTCTGAGACTGAGTCTCTTTGTCTGCCAGTGACCGGAAGTGAAGGTTGCAATCCTTCCTTTCTGTTATCACTCACTCTGCGTAAAAACTGCCAGAGTTCCCCTCGCGTCTCCCTTTTCAATCATCCCTGCCATATGCCTTATCCTCTCGCGAGGTTGCGTGTGGCACGATTACCCTCGCGCCAATCAGGCCTGACGGCTCTACGGATGGGCGGTTCACCATCCCATCCCTCATCAAGCCATCCGCCTACCAGCCTATGAGGTATTGAATTCCAGGGCCAGCGAGCCGCTTTTTGTTCTTCGGGCCAGTGGAGTCCAAATACGGTATTTTTATTCTCAGTGGAAGTTAACGCCACCTTTTCAGGTGCCTCCCACCACCATCGTGGTCTCTTTTCTGCACATCCCCTCATCAGCAGTCCTGCAATAAATTCAAAATGTTATTCACATTCATTGACCTCTTTCTGTAGGTCCATTTACATCACATGTTCATACTTATGAGTTTTCCATAGTCCTCGGCCAGCCTAGTTATATTTACAAACTTGGGGAAACAGGGTGTTACAGGATTACCTCCCTGAATGGTTCTTATATGACGACAGTATCGCCCCTGCTGCATGTCAATTATGTGGTGTTATCTCTCATGAATTCAACTTCAGATGACTTGGATCCGGTAGTTGACATGGTGATCTCTTCTATAGGGCTATTGGAGCCTGATCTCCTTACCCCTATCGTGGCCCTCAAAATGTGTTCCTTCTAGAGTGATTTTCTTCCATCCAGTGAAGATCTCTTGGAATCCATGACCAAGTTTTTTTCCTTAACATGGTGTCTTTCCAGAACATTATTCTCTTGGAATCCATGATCAAGAAGAGTCCATGAGCATAGTTTCTCTTCTCTGTAGAAAGCTCGTTAAAAAATGAAACAAAGGTCACGAGCATAGTTTCTCTTCTCTGTAGAAAGCTCATTAAAAAATGAAACAAAGGTCACGAGCATAGTTTTCTTCTTTGTAGCAAGATCATTAAAAAATGAAACAACAATCTGGGGATTGAACCTGGAGCCCTGAGCATAGTTATTTTCCTGTGTCAAGATCATCAAAAAATGAAACAATCACCTCTTTTGAACCTTATTTGCATCCACCCTTATCCTTTTTCTCCATCTAGTAGAGAAATTGGTGACAACCTCAAAGTTGGTGAATGAATTGAAGCTTGGAGGGCATGTCTTCATCCTTTGATGATAATTATGGAGTTAAGCCACTAGATTTCAAGCTGGGGGCATACCGAGCTTAGTATTTGTTCTTTCTCGTGCTCGTAAATACATGAGAATGCAACTAGGTAAAATTTTATCTCTTTTTCGGAACCGCATGGTTACACGAAAAAGGAACCCCATGGAATTGTCTTTAAGCTCTTTTCAGACTCTCTAAACATGAAAATATTGTCATGATCTTGCTTCCTTTCCCACTCCTTAAAATCTTTGAAAGGGCATCTTTCAAGTGATAATTTATCTCTTTTTCATCCTCGCAAGACTAAGATTACGAAAAAGGAAAACATTGGAGTCGTCTTTAAGTTGTTTTCAGACTCTCTAAATATGAAAAAAACACCAAGTTTACCTTCTCTGGACTCGTTAAACGATCATACATTGAAGGGCCCATATGYGACCAAACCCTTACTTCTTCTAGTTCACTAAACAAAGGAAGAGGAACTTACCGAAGATGAGTCATATCRAACATGGGTTACCCTCMTCAAGCTCATTAAATTAAAAAGAGGTACTCGTCTATYTGGATGGAAGAAAAATTGAAGGAAGCAAGCCAAGCAGTTTTTGAGAACACTACCAGTAKCCCTTACAGTCGCCCTTGAACACGACACTTTGTCTTTGCACTCATTTTAATCCACTGAACCTCTRCACTRAACCAATCCTCTGAGTTTATTTTACTCCTTTGGGTCACTTGACGAAAGTCACYGTATCCACTGCATCATAAAGTTTTGGTCCATGTCACRTTTCTGYTGTTGTGCCTCAGTGTTCAAGGGAWGTATTTGCCTCGAGARTCATCCATCACAAATATCCTRTTTCAATACCCATATCAGTGCATGTTCATTTGATCTATCAATTGCATCTCCGTGTCAGTTTCATTTCATTGATGGGGGATACATCAAGGCCCTCCTTYGACGAGTCTATTCCTGTCGACTTCATTACATTATCMGAGAACTAGACTTAGAAACCRGTTAGTACCTTGGGACCTGCATGYCTCAAYGGCAGRCCTCCTCGTGTCCGACAGTGGGTTTACATCATTGACCCCTAATCAAATGATTCCACATATGTTTGACTTCAGCTCATCCATTCACATTCATTGGAATGTACTACAGTACCTTGGGAATCATTGACATCAATGGTGATCTCCCTCGTGCTTGTTAATGGTTTACATCATTGACCAGTAATCAAGTGGTTTATGCCATGTTCGACATCAGGACATMTATTCACATGGTTAGATTCGTACTACATCGGGATCGGTAAGAAGACCTTGGGTTGAKTTTTCACTCTTATGTATACTTTGCCCAGGTTGCGAAGGAGTTCTTTTGAACTATGACACATATACTATTACATAGATCCACTTTGTATTGGTCATGGCTATGTCTTGTCATCTYGTAGATCCAATGTGTATTGTTCATGGCTATGATYARTTCAGGTCATAGGAGTATAGATCCATATTGTATCTTTAGTGGCTATACCTTTTGTCAATATAATTATGGATCCATAGTGTATTTTATGGCAGCCATACCTACAAAGTCTTTATCACTCAAGCATAGGTATGCCTGCCTTGGGTTTTAAAAAATTGTCATAATATTTGTTTGATGGTTGTGACAAGATTTTTATGGTTTCTCTATTTCCATACCCTTGCGTGAAAAATTCTACAAAATACTTCAGTCATCATCGTCTTATAACTTCATACTTCAAGGGGAAATCTGTTACACATCAAAATTACTCACTTCGATAGTGTCGCAAATGTCATCATTACCAGTGTTGTAAGTGTTTCATCTTGACCACAAGTGTTGCAAGTGTCACAAACATCATACTGCCATCTTTCCTATGTCGTGCCTCTAACGACATCACAAAGACACTTAAGACACCCCAAAGACTAGTTTTGAAGAAGAAAAATCACTTGACAGGGACTACAAACCTTTTGCCATTGAAAGAACCAATCAAAAATGGATTTTGGAGAGGATCGCTCCCCTACCCACTGTCAAGGAGTGCTAGCACTCCATAGGCCTCTTTGGCGGAGTGTTTGAGCGCTCTGTGCACCCTTTTGGGGGAGCACTACCCTTTTTTGAGAAAGTTTTGGGTTTGTTGAGACAAATCAGGGAAGAGTCCCTCAATTTCTAAAGGTGGTTGGATTCGAATAGATGGTCAAGGCATGATCTTAGGGAAGATACTCAACTGAAGGAGAGGAATCCTCAAATTATCCCAAAGATCTCTCAAGTGGTTGGGCCTCTCCAATGTTATATAAGGAGGCCTTCTCATGGTGAAAGGTGACATGAAAAAGATTAGAGGTATGAAACATATGATCTCATAGGCAACATATAGAAGAAAATGGAGATCAGAGATTGATACCAAAATTATGATCCTATAAGTGGTATGTCATCAAATCAATCACTGTAGATTACTTGAGCAAAGGGGTTGGACAAGGAGAAATGGAAGAAGTTGCTGCAACCTCATCAAAGGATTGTAAGTACTTTTACTTGTTCTCATCAATATATCAATGCTTGGCTTGTTTCTTTCAAACTTATGCTTGTTCCACATGAGTTTGTCTGCAGTATATGGATCTATATTTGAGATAATATTAGTAGAGTAGGAAGTCCATTGTATCTTTGTTTGTTCTACAGGACCTATCAGGGAGCTTAGGATCGAAGCTCAGCCTGGACTTTGCAAGGACAAATGTCGTTAACAAGGTACATATATTTCTTCTTCTCCTTCATATATTATCTTGATTATATCTAAAACGATGTCAGTGTCCATGTTAAGAAATTTTTTGTCTTGCCCTTAGGATTCTAGAGACCAAGAGGGAATCTACTTTTCCGCAGGGGGATTCACCTGTAATAGAATCCAAAGGTCATAACTAATGTATTTATATGTGTGTCATATTAATGAAAGGTATTCCATGTTGATATACATTTGTGTGCATTCTAACAATGGTATCATAGCTCCTATGATTATTAGGGCCTAAATGAAGCTGTAGTATTTTTCCATAGCATCATGGATTAAGATCATGTGAGTTCTCCATGGAAATTATTAGATGAAGGAAAAGAGGAAACATCTCTCTACCTCAGCTCTTTACATTCTTCATTGGCTCATAACTTTCCATTACTGAAACTACCACCCTTTTCTAGGGTCTCCACATTGCTTCCATTTGTTATATTTTATGACATGGAGTCTCATGAATTGTTGTCTTAAAACGGTTCATCATTTACATTTTCCTCCATGGAATCTTATTTTTCTATTGATTCTTTTCCCTACATTGGATCAAGGATGATTTTAAGGATGGAAATTTATTTTAAAATGTAGAAATCTTGGCGAATCTTACTAATCCTTCATATGCCAATTATAAATTATTAGCGATATTTTTGTAAAAATATTCAAATTTCTAAGGATTTTATATAGTTTCTATAAAATTTTGGCGATTTTTAAGGTAAACTAATTTTATCCTATAGAATTTGGGTGAATTATTTTTAAAATAGCGAATCTCATTTTTGGAAAAACCATGGAAAATTAGCCCATGAGCAAAATTTAGCCCCTAAAATCATCCATGCATTGGATTCTCATCCACCTAGTTGCTTCCCCTCTTACTAGGAATGTATCTTATGCTCCTGTCTTATCTTCCACGAGAGAAATTCGATCAAATTCCTTTGCTTCCTCGGTAACATGAGGCTAATAATATGCATATGTGGGCACTCGATGTATAGGTTGATAATGTGGATTTTTCAAATTGCACAATTGTCAACCACAATATCTCACTCCCAAAGGGCCTTGTGTTCTTTGAGAGGTGTTGTATTGCAATATCTTTAAAATTGTTGGTTCCAGAGTGAAATCATCTGTTGTTTCCACCATTTCCATGGTTTTTGTAGCAAGTTGTGGCTTCAACAAACATAAATATAGTAGACTCTATGCACAATCCATCTGGAAGCATGTCCTTATGCAAAGCTCCTTAGCTTGTCACCTATCCTCTATCCATTTTTTTGGTGGACGCTTTTCTCTTGAATGAATTGAAGAGTGATTGTATAGGTTAAGATATATTCATGCCTAAAATAATGCAATGATATGTTGATTTCTCAAAGAACATAGGAAGGAACACTCATGATGCTTGGTATCGAGTGCATGTCACATAATAAAGTTTTGGCTTTGAAATGGCACTGTCTATAGGGATGTACATGTAGAGAATTTATTGAGGGCACCAAAGATGGTAGACATGTCCTTGTTGGTATTGGTATTCCACTTGATGGAAAATATGAAACCATCATCATGATTGGAGAAAGGGACCTTTGTGCCCTTGAAAGTGGTATTGCATGGAAATGAATTACACGTCGTGGAGAGGATAATGCTCATCCTGGCCCATAACTGAGCCAATTCCATTGTACTTTGATTCTTGTGACCTTTAAGTCTACTTATTCACTATTCCCTGTGTTGCAAGAAAATCTAAATGGGGTCTGTGATGGATTCAAAGTGTTGGTTCATTTTCCAAGAGAATCGTTGCATTTGCATGTGTTGAGGGTATTTTCTTCTATAGAAGATTTTGTGTCATATTTTGGTTGAAGAAATAGGGATTAATGCCAGGTTTAAATTTTTCTAATGATCTTATTCTACAAGATGAGAGTCTTCATTGTGATTTTTATTGTCGTCTGCATAGTTTGTTGAAGACGAAAATTAGTGAGGAAAGAGTAAAAATAAATTGTTCATGATGCAGTGGACATTGAAAGAGGGTTTGTGTGTGAAGCTCTTTCATGTGACTTGGTTGGCATGAATGCTACTTTTATGAGCCAATACATAAAATTTATTTCAAATTGGCTCATGTTTTCCCTTGGGCATGGAAACATGTATCATGTTGAAAACCCCTTTGATTGGATGGATCTTATTTCATTAAACTTCTTTCAATTGCAGAAGGATTGATAAGTAGCTAGGGTAAATAGTTTGCATGTGAAATGCTATGTTAGCATAAATGCGCAGGCATGTGTGACCTGTTCAGGAGAAAATATTCAGTATATTATAGTGATAAGATTTTGGAAAGAATTATGAGAAGTTTAGGCTTCTTTCTCACTATTTGATCCTTTGGAGAACAAGAGATGACACATTCAATATTGAATATCAATTCAACTCCAGAATCAAGAATAATGGTAACTTGCAAATAGTCCTTTTGTAAGTTTACTTGTAACTTTTTGAAATTAAGATTGAATTGAATTGTAAAAGGGTGAATTTTTGGCAGAATCTGACACTCTCCATCTTATTACTTTGTACCTAACAGGAGATTAACTCACATTCAGGGTTTAACTCACATTCAGGGTTCAAGTTTCGAAGTCCTATCAATTGAGCAAGAAAAAGAAATCCAGAGTTGGAGCGTTATTCCATCAGCAAAATCCAGAGTTAGAAATTGTCTTCCCAACACCAAAATGTCCTACAACCTTGGAGGTGTGAGCCTCTCTGATAAGATGCAATATTTCACCTTTCAGAACACCGAGAATGTCTATCTTGTAGAGTATCCCATTATGGATATGATAGTCACCATTATTGTCACCTTATTCTACATGAATTTGGCCTTGTAGTTGTTTAAAAACCTCCTTGAATTCCTCATCTTCTAGGTATGCCTCTTTGTATGAATCATGGGTTAAAGGATCCATGTGCATAGGAGTTCCCAAAGATTTAATATTGGATGTGGGTAGCCTTGAAAGCATGTTCACCAACTTATTAGTGATTACTTTCTTATACTTTATGATTGGATGAAATTTCTGGAAAAACCCATCCACTTGTAATATCTAGTTTGTTGAAGCTTACTCAAGGCCTGCAAATACTATAGTGGTTGGTGACCTGTGTGGATAATGGTTTCATTTCCCATAATATAGTGCTTCCACTTATTAATATCTCTAACTAGGGCACATAGTTCCTTATCATATGTAGAGTATTTCAAAACTCCACCATGAAACATCTCAAAATGATAGCATACTAACTTACCTCCTTGCATCAAAATAGCTCCTATAGCATACCCACTTGAATATGTCTCCACTTCAAAGGGATTCTGCAAGTTGGGAAATGTGAGAATTGGTGCTTTAATGATCTTTCATTTTATCTCATAGAAATATTTTTGTTGATTCTTTCCCCATTAGAAACTCTCACCACTCATTGTTATGGAATGGAGTGGTGCAACTACTACTGAAAATGATGCTATTAACCTCTGTAGGTACTGTGATACCCAAAAAAAGATCCTAAATTAAGTGAAATTAGTAGGAAATAACCATTTTATGATGATCTCCATCTTTGTGGGATCTATATTAAGATCCCCTCCACTAATCATATACCCAAAATACACAAATGAATGCTAAGAAAACTCACATTTCTTGAGGTTAGCCAGCAACTGGTGCCTTTTCATAGTCTCTAACACCTACATGAGATGCGATATTTTCTCCTCCCAGGTAGAGATATAAACCAATATATCATCCAAATACACTATAAAAAATGAATCTAAATATGGGCACAACACATCATTCATCAGTCTCGTAAGTGTAGTTGGTGCATTACATAAACCAAATGACATGACTAACCATTCATGCAAACCTTTCCTTGTCTTGAAGTAGGTCTTCCAGGTGTCTTCTCTTTGACATGTACCTAGTGGTATCCTGATTTGAGATCCAATTTGGTGAAGTAATTGGCATGATACAACTAGTCTAACAAATCATTGATCTTGGGAAGAGGTTACTGATTCTTGAGTGTAATATTGTTCAAATCTCTATAGTCGATACACATTCACTAAGTACCATACTTTTTGGGTGCAATGATGATAGGTGATTCACAAGATGAGGTGCTTGGTTGAATTACTCCTTTCTCTAGCATCTATGGCAACTATTTCTTCACTTCATCTACTTCCAGAACAAACTGTCTATACAACCCAATACTTGGTTAGGAAAAAACTATATCTCATGCTCCACTTCCTTCTTGGGTGGAAGTCCTTTAGGTCTTCGAACACTCCTTTGTATACCTGCAAAATATCCATTTTCTTTTTATAATTTTTATTACATCCCCCCTGGATTCCTTTATTCCTACTGATTCATCATCTCCCTAATTCTCTCATAAGAAAAAAGAAACATACTTCTTACTTGAACTAATAAACTTTTTGTCTTTGTTGGCACTTACCAGTGAGATCTTAGATTTAGTTTTATGCACATTGATGATGAAATACTTCCCATCCTTGATCAGGAAGTATTGATTTTTTCTCTACATGAAGATCACATCCCTCATATAGATGTGGCTTCCAAACAATACATCACACACGTCAAGGGGTACTACATCTAACTCCACTTCATCATTCAAATATGCACTTATGTTGGCACACGGGAAGACCTGGGGTTCAACGCTACAACAATGCACCAAAAAAACCCTAACTACTAGCCCTTTCGGCAACACCTACGAAGCAGATGCAGTCTCACTCGAGGTAGAAGCAGGGGTGGTTGCAAGACTCAAGTGTCTGCAACCTAGCTGGGACACAAATCTGTGATTATATCACTTAGCGAGCACTTAGGCACTCTATGGGTTCTTCGGCCTTCTGTTCTAAGCTGGTCACAAAGTGAAATTCTCTGTTGACTGCTTCTTCAATACCAATCTGCTTCACAAGTAGCTTCTCTTTCTCTTTTTGGAGTTTCACTCTGTCTTCTTCAAATTTCACTTGGATAGCATCCTTCTCTTATTGCGCAGCTCAGCATTGCTCGATCATTTCCTCCTATGCTTGCTTTAAGGCCTAGGTGGCCTGCTCTATTTCTTCATGTGCTTTCTGAAGGCGTACTTCGACTGTGTCAAAAATCTTGCGGAGTTGAACTGGTTCATCTCCCTCTTTTGTTGTTCCTTCTGGCAGGGTCGTAGAGGAAACTGGGCGACTAGACTGGAGGGCTTATTATACTCCTTGGAGCTCGATCTCGATTCTGTTGTACATTGTTTCTTGCTTAGATTCCTGCTTCTCATTTATCTCTTCTATGGCTTCATTCATAGCTGCAAGGAGAAAACTGAAGTCATCTGGAGTGAGCGTGGTCTTCCGCTTAGTCACGGGTGATTTTGATTTCTTCCGGGAGGAAGGTTCCAGAGGCAAACCCTTCCTTTTCTTTATGATCTCTACTTCATCTCCTATCCTATGTTCAACTTCCTCTAAGTATTTTCCATTACCTCCTTGCTCTGGTGTAATGAATGTGGTTCTTACAAATCAGTTGTCTACATCCTGGATGTCCTCATCCTTGTTTGTATTCTTTGTTTTCTTTGTCTTACTGGGCCCAGGTGTATTCTGCGCAACTTCTGGGTTGTCGATGTCGGACATTTTTGTGGGGTCTGCTGAGATAAGGAGGTTCACTGACCATTCCTTGGTGATCTTTTCTAGTTCATCTTTTGTCATCTTATAAAAATATTGAAGTCATTCCTTGTGATCATCAATGTGTGCTGTAATATATATGAAATGGCGATCCACACTGAACTTCATCAAGGGTCGAAATCTATGTAAAGTATCCGGGGTCATGCACGATTCGGACTGGATGGAGAGATTCAACTAGGTGTAGTAGGTATGGAATACGACCTTTGACTGCCACTGCTTGTTCATATCGTTCAAGTACCACCGTGTACTGAACTTCATAGCCAGTGGTTCAAAGGGGTCGATGTCTGAGAAGGTTTCACCTTCCGGTAGCTCCCATGCAAAAAAATATATAAGTATTAAGAGCCATCTAAAATGGAATTCATGCCCCTAATCTTGGGCTTCTCTGCAGTCAATATCTAGTTGATTCAACAGGTACTTCATCCAGTTCATCTATAGTCCCTCTGCGCACTTCCCTATGAGGTCGACTACAAATCCAGATACTTGCATGGGTCGATTCTTGTGTACCAACTTCCTTGCGATCAGTTGACAGGCGAGGCACACTGCACCACTTTCAATAGAAGCTACCTTGTAGCCTCGTGCACCTTTCTCAACATCGCCATAGGCTTCTTTGATATTTTGAGCAAGAGCATGATTCGCAGTCTTTCTAGGATAGTAATCATGGGGATCAGGGCACTACATGCTAAGCCCAATGATTTGGGTGATCAGCTCTAGATCAACTGTTATATGACAGTTCAACCATAAGTATCCTCCATGGTAACTTACCAGTAGCAGATTTACACAAGCATTCACCTCCTGGTGTCTGTCGAAGTGCGGTATCTTCATAATGTTGAGTAGAGTGGACTACACGAGGTCCATTGTCCATTTCTAAGGGACGATCTTTGAATTATTACCCTTTGTCTTCGTCAGATATTTATAAGGGGTGAGAATGCCATAAACCTTCTGATCACCTAAGTTGAAGTCACCAAACTTCAATGCTGCAACCTTGTCTTTATCTATGTGAACTGCGCATACCCCTTTTGGTAGGTATGCAGTGACTAGAGTGTACTCAAAGTCTCTAGGCACATTGTCTCTGTTTATCACACCACTCAGAGGTGGTATGTAAGCAGGTATGATGGATGGAACCAACTTCGCATTGGCCAGGTCTTCTTTATGTTTGGTTCTTATTTCTGCACAGGCTCGAGATGTTCCTGCTTGAGCATTCGATGGGGAGGCTTGCACTCCTCTCATCGATGATGCCTATAAACCTATAGAAAATTCTCTCTTGGACATGAATCTCTTGGCTCTAAGGCTAGCGAGTACCTCTCTTACAGATTCTTCAGTTGCGCTAAATTCGTCATACATACATGCTCATGATCAATATCTCGAGTTCTCAAAATAGCGTAGGTACTGTAATAGGGTAGAAGATAAGGTCATAAGGATTGTTGGACAATCTAAATCAAGGCTGCAAGGTCAAAATTCTCAATTGGAAAAAGTGTTCTTCGATCATGGCGTGACGGGATATATAGGAATTTTAGTAATGGTTTGCTTGCAATGGGTATAAAGTTTCATTAACTCTTGTTCTATTTGTTATGGCATGGTCTAATGGTCTGGTAGTGAGCCATCAATGCTTTTACGACCTGTTCATAGTAGCATTCAAATAGTTATATCGGTTTCCAATGACTATATTGCTTCGCCACGGCGAAGTGCCCTATGTCTTTGTTCTGATATCTCGACGAAGCTCAAATTATACAATTTTTCCTTCTGCAAGGCTCCCTTTGGAACCTTTTGTAGTCTTTCGATTTGGGCTTTCTTATTACTTAGATTTCTAGCCTTTTTCCCAGTGAGCTTCATCTCGGTGATCCTTTTCCCGTTCTGATTCTTATCCTCTGCAGACATAGTTACTTCACGTTGTCGATAGTCATTCTTCAGATTCAATGGAAATACTTCTTCATCATCTTGAACACTCATTTCAATCCTCTATGGTTCTTCTAGTGTTTTTACAACTTCGACATCGAAGTCCTTGGTGTCAAATAGATTCGATCTGTTACCATGTTCTTCCATCAAGTAGGCGATCTTTCTAGTCATAAAATCTATTAGGTCTTGCTTCTTCTTTTCTAGGGTTTCCTTTTCTTCGTTTCTTCGGATCTAGTCTTTCTCAATCTAGGTTTTTCCTAACAAAGATGGAAATGGGGCATTGTTCGCAATAAACTTAATAAATTCAAATTCTTCCTCTACCGACGTTCCACTGATGCTCAGGGATATCTGGTTAATCCTTCCACACGGGGTTACCAATTTTCCTTTAAACAAGCTTATTCCTCCTGATGAAGGAATCATAGCAGGTTTTCCCAGGGTTTCCCAAGTTCTTTCTGTCATAATATTCACCTGTGTTTCCTCATCCAGAACATAGTCTATGTTGAAGTCTCCTATTCTTACTTCAATTTGCTCTTTTTCTTTGAAAATTTCTGATAAACTGACATCTTTATGCCCATTCAGAGTTTCTTTCATCTGTATTAATAATTTTTCTGATTCTTGTTGGGATTCTACTATTTATGGGGTTGTCTTAGGGTTTTCTTCATGCAGATTCATTCTTTCAAGCTTAGCAATCATTCTAGGGCAATCCAATACTTCATGGTCCAAAGCTTTGCAACATAGACAACTGGGTTTTCCACTAGGGAATTCCTTAGCTAGATGACCTGGTTTTCTGCAACTATAACATAGGGTCAATCCTCTCTTTCTCTTAAATGATCCCCAACTTCTTCTGTACTGCGCACCGGGATCATGGTAGCTAGCGTGCAAAAAATTATTTCTAGGATCCTACATCCATTTGTTAGTCAAAACATTATTTCTATGCATAGGTAT
>JZKD02S1676960.1:0-12160 GCA_000966675.3 Picea glauca | reverse complement strand
AGTGGCTTCTACAAATTGCAACCAAATTGGAATCTTTTTATTTTGTTACCAACACGTCAGGTGCACCGATATCCAACTCGCAGTGGGTAGCCAACTAGTATTAATGGTCTTCTTCTTTCTCATGGAACTTCACACAAAACACTTAAACTCATAAAATTAACTCGCACACAAGACAAATACATAGGAAGAAAACTCACACCAATCTACTCCTACAGTTAGGGAATACTACCTCTCATTCTCTCATATTCCTGGGCACTCACGTGAGGAAGCTAAGCCCAGTCGCGCTCTGATACCAAATTGCAAAATTGGAGAGTAGACATAGTGCACAATTACACATAGAAAATGGAATTTATTACCCAATTACATACAAATACATATGTATATATAGTTGGAGTGAGATCTAACTAATTCTAAACATGGGTGGAGGAGTTGAGAGAATATCTCAACATACTCCAACAAATCCTCAAACTAATCCCCAAACTTTAGTATGCAACATTAATGAAACATTATGTCTAACATAGAACCCTACCATATCAACAACAACATGTATGTAGTGCAAACCTCCAAGATCAAATAGAAAATAAAATCTCCAAGTAAATAGCCAAGATAGCTCCACCACCTATAATATCTACACAAAGATTCATATAAGTCAAAGTCAATATGAAATATCATGACCATACAATAATTAGAACAAAACATAATGTGCCAACAAAATGTTGTGAGTCCAATCAAATTCATATAAGTCAAAGTCAATATGAAAAATCATAACCACACAAGAATTAGAACAAAATATTATGTACCAGGGAAATGTTTTCGGTCCAATAAGAAATAGAGATTATGTGGGGAATATAAGTGAAAAGGTGATAATATTGCTACTACATAATAACCTCTATACTTAAAATTATCTTTGTAATTGAAGAAATTGCGTCTAGATAGTCTTCCAACACTACAACCATTAGGGATTAGAAGTGAATTAGAGACCTCTACACCTAGAGTTAGGATATGAAATTTGGTTCACCATTGGGCCAAACATGGTGAATGGAATGCATTTGAGTTAATTTAATTTTTTAATGTATTTCTATTTTGCAGATTTTTCAAAGAAAAAAAAGAGGATCATGACACTCCGAACAATTCCTGTACTTTTCTATGCAAAATTTGTAGAAATTGTTTGTATATCTGAGTTCATCTCAGAAAACCAACCAATTTGAAAAGAAATTGTCTAAAATGGAGTATGGGAAGTGAAATTATTAGCATTTTAAAATCTGCTAATTTTCAGGGTTTTCTGCGAATGACCACACAATTTTTCTAATTTCTATAGAAATTGGTGTCAAATTTGTCTAAAATAAAATTCATAGATTTGCGTTTCTCTTGCAAAAATATCCCATTTAAAAAAAAATCGTCTAAATCGGAGCTTCAGAAGTGAAGATATCGTTGATTTAAAATTGACCATGTTTTAAGGTTTTTTGTGACAATAGCAGGACCACAGAGCTCATAACTTTTGATAGGGTGCTCAAATTGTTTCCAGATCAGTGCCATTGGATAGAGTGTTTTCATAACTTTATTTTAGTATATTATATGTGGTGTTTCCAATGGATATCCACTTTCAAATCCTCATGGGCCTAGAAAATTTTTGCCAAGATATGCGTTGAGATTTTGAACCCTTAAAGAAAGACATCCAGAATGATTGTTGAAAGACTCAAGAGACCATAGGAAAAATCTAGTAGAAGTGTAATATGGAGATTGTCAACATTTGCACCAAGATATAATATGATCAAGAAATATATGCCTAATATAATTTAGAGTTTTATTGTGATGATTGGTATATGGAGAGTTATGTAAACATGGAGATCATCGACCATTGTGTCATTGAAGAATATAATCAAGAAACATATGCTTGGTCTTATTGGGAGGTCGAATGTGATGCTTGGTATATGGATAGTTTTCATTTCTAGAATGAAAACCATTTTCATATTCTATTTGATGACTCTACTCCACCTTATGTAGAGAACATCCTAAAGAGTAGACAAGAGCCTTCTATGCATACTCTTCTTCAATTTTATTATTATCCAGTACACATGCATGATTTTTTGGTTGGATCTACATATTTGGATCCACATTACCAGTGTTGATCTTGGGAGCATCATGTTCATCTCGATATTGAGTTCTGACATCTTCAATGTGGAGTTCACATGAGCACTTGGACATGGGACGCAGGTTTACCATGGCGGTTGGACTACTTCAACATGGTGGCTCACACTTCTACATGGGACCCTAGTTCTCCAACCTACTTCAACATCATGGTCCACACTTATCTATGGGACCTTGATATATGGTTGTACACCCTTATAACAAGCGTTCAGGAAATTTTTTTCATAATGGGGATGGAATGTAGTGTAGCTATGGGGGGATAATATGTGGTACCTAGGGAGGTACCCAAGGGGAATAATAATATAAGTATTATTATATATAAGGACCACTTTTAATAAATAAGGTCTAGTGTGAATGTAATACATGTAAGAGGAGTTACTAGAAGGTTCCTCCTCTAGAATGTTCTTAGGTGGTTGGTAGCACTATATAAAGGGGTTCAATCAATGTATTGGGAAAATTGTGAAGTATTGTATTTTGAGTAGTAGCTCATAAAGAGGTTACCCCCTTGAAAAGGCAAGTGAAAAGAAGTGGATCCCTTCCTTAATAGGATCTATTTTATGATGTTTCCCTACCCTAATGGTTTTATAATAATAAAGTGAGATTTATTTTATATTGTTCTTGGATCTATTGTGGTGTTTTTGTATTCATATATTTGGTATTTAACATAGAAACACCACAATAGATCCAAGAACAATATAAAATAAATCTCACTTTATTATTATAAAACCTTTAGGGTATGGAAACACCATACAATAGATTCTATTAAGGAAGGGATCCACTCATGTTCAGTTGCGTCTTCGAGGGGGAAACCTCCTAATGCACTACCACTCAAAATACAATATTTCACAACTTTCCCATTACATTACTTGAACCCCTTTATATAGTTCTACCAACCACTTAAGAACATTCTAGAGGAGGAACATTCTAGAAGTGAAACCTTCTAGTAAGTCATGTTACATTTATTACATCCACACTATGCCTTATTTATTAAAAGCGGAATTTATATATAATAATACTTATCTACTACTATTCCCCTTGGGTACCTTCCTAGGTACCACATATTATTCCCCTAGCTACACTACATTGTAAAGCTTTTGGAGATCAAAATCCTCCCTAAATGGGGAGGTATGATATATATTGGATCAATATACAATTTCTCATTTATCTTGGTATTTTTTGGGTAGAAACAATTGGAGGAATTAACTTGCAGGACTATTTTGGTGGCAGGTCATGGTCTGGAAAATTGGGGTCCATAACCTTTCATATCCATTTTGAGGAATTAAACAACATTTTGGTGGTTACAATGTTCTAAAATTGTGCACACACCCTCTATGGTTTTATACACTCTGAGACCTTTCCAACAGTGCGTAAAATGCCTCAATCAGAGCTCGTGTACAAAAGTTATGCCTCTCACAAGTTGATCTACCTTATTGACCACCATGGTATGAGTGGATGGAACATCATCCCCCATTACTCACACATATGGGACTAGACAGGTAGGTAATTTCAATAATATTCTAGAAGATCCAAACCTCATCTTCAATTGAGGGTTGATGAAGTCAAAACCCTAACCCTAGATGACTATCCGCTGATGCTAAATATCGAGCTGCTAGGAGGAGAAAGGGTTCCCTTCCTTTGTATTGTACTTGTTCCATATTTTAGAAAAGCGTCGAAGGAGTGGTATTTTGAGAGCGTAATATAGGAGGTAGGATATTTTGTAAGATTTGTCCATGACACAATATCAAACAAAACTACATATTGAGTGCTTCTTTCCTTGTACTTTCTTTCCATAACTGAAGAAAATAGAAAAGAGCGTAGGCCTCACCTTCTAGTTGTTTTTTCTACCATATTGGGTTTCCTAGGATACATATTGTGTTCAATTGTGTGGATGGTGTGCATATCTTACATTTTCTCTCATTTTCATATTAATTTATTTTCATAAATTCAAGCAAAGTTAGTAATTAATTAATATGGTATCTAAGGAAAATTTGTTTGCATGGTCTAAGATTTCATAATATTATAAGATATGTTGTGAGTAGTTGTCCCAGTGGAATATCCATGGTAGTTTATATATCATATTGGTATTAAAGCATTTTTCTTTGGGGTATTTTTGGAAAGTTACAGGATCAAGGAATTGGCTTAAGAAGAAAGTCGCAAAACCCTATCCATAGCGGATGAGTCTATTCACAACAACCATTGAGATACAACAAAGAGAGATTTGTAAGGTGGGAAGAGTGAGTCACTGATATCTCTTGAATTATTTCATTCCTCATGGTGGATCTATCAAGGAATCCCGGACCATTTGGGGAGGCTGGAGGCTCTAACTCACATATCAGATCGAATGGGAAACCAAGAGAAAATAAAGACCTTGAAAAGAAGTCAAGGAAAGAGCCTAAGAAAGAGTAGACAAGTTCTAGTGTCATTACCCCTTCACAATTTTTAGTTAAAATGAAAGAAAAAGTGGATATAAAGCCATACCAAGGTGTTGATACATTGAAGTTGAATCATTGGTTGTAACAATTAAAGGTCTATTTTAGTGTTCACAATATAGATGAGGAGAAAAAGATTTCACTTTCTCAACTAAAATCAGAGGGCCATGCATTAACCTAGTGGGAAATCCACATGGAAACACTTAGTTTGGAGGGTGATCCACTAGTAATTGAGTGGAAGGATTTAAAAACCCTCATTCAATCCTAGTTCTACCATATCGGGTATGTAGAGGACCAACAGATTCGTTGGAAATAATTCAGGAAAAGGAAAGGGGAGTGGGGAGTACATCACTGAATTCATAAAGATGGATATCATGCTGGGAATCTCTCCCAAGAACTAAGATGTACTCCTCGCATTTCTAGGGGGTTTACACATTCATTTATGAAAGCAAGTGATGCACCTCAAGCCAAATATAGTTTATGAGGCCTATGCACAAGCACAATATCTTGAAAATATAGACCACGAGAAAGGATAGCCAATTGGTTCCAAGAACAAAAAGAACCAAGACACTTCTATGGAGGGGAAAAATTGGAAAGGGAAAGACAAGAAGATGAAAATCATTGCACATCAATGCAAGGATACAAGTAACCATTGTAACCATTGCAATATCGATGCTCACACCGAGGAAAAGTGTTGGAAAATACATCCAAAGATGAACCCTACGAATTGTAAGAAGGACTCCAAGAAGAAGAACCTCCTAGCCATAGATTCAAGCAATCATGTGGAGAGCAGCTCAAATGAATATGAGAAGATTTCATGCACTTCAGTGCAAAAGGGGATGAATCTTGGTATCCTTCATCGTAATGAAGAGAAGGACATGACAAAAATCTTCCATCAAGAATACCAAGGTAGACACTTTATTTGATTCTTGTTCACTGGCCAATCTCATAGAAACCGATCTAGTCAACAATCTTGGGTTGGAGATTCATGATCATCCTATCCCATATCCACTGGGGTGGGTAAACAAGGATGTAGAGATGAAGGTCACAAAACAATGTAAGATCCAATTTGTTGTAAGTTGTTGGCCCTTGACCAAGTTTTGAGGAATACTTGGTCATATTTGACCATTTTTGGGACTTCGACAACCTGTCGAAGATGAAGCAGAGATTGAGGAAATTAGACCTCCTTTTTGGGTTTTGGGAATATGTAATGGGAAATGGATGTCGGCCCGTGGGTTTACCCGCGTCTAGGCCCACTTTGTAATGTATAAATAAACTCTTAGGCATCTAGAAGAAAAAAGGGAAAAAATGAGATGGGAATGTAATTGATCTATGTGATCGACTTGTAGAGCTGATTGCAAGTGTTGTAAGTGTTGAGTGCACAGATTGTAAGGAATATCTATGATATATCTACTCAAGGAAGGAGGATCTGGCGAGGTGTGCATAGATCTCCTGTCCTATGCGGAGTAGGATTTTGGTGAGCTCTGTGTTGTAACCTTCTTGATCGAAGATAATAAATAAGAAGAGTTGGTGGACGTAGCCCTAGGGTAGGGGTGAACCACATAAATCTGTGTGTTATGCTATGTGCTTTGATTCTATGTGTTATCTTTGCTTGTGCTAAGTGCTTTGAGATAATTAGATAGATTTGCGTAAGTTCAATGCTAATGATGTGTAAGAATGTTAGATCTGACTCACATGAGTGTGCTTAGTGTTTGGTCTACCAGACCTGATCTGTCTTGTTGTTGCTAAGTGCTAATATACCCTAAACCTAAGTGAATGTTGTAATACTCTGTTATGTCAGTGAAATGGATCTAAGAGAGATATTGATGAATGATCTATGCTAAGTGCTTGCTAAGCAATATAATCATAGATCTATGTTCCATCTAGGTTGCAGACACTTGAGTCCTACAATCACCCCTGCTTCTACCTCGGGTGAGACTGCATCTGCTTCGCAGGTGTTGCCGAAAGGGATGGTAGTTAGGGTTTTGTTGGTGCATTGAACCGTAGATCTTCCCCTGTGCCAACAAATGGTTCTGTTGTCGGGACCTGAAACTGTGATTGTTGGGAACTAAGAGAGAAAAAGCTTGTGCAAAGATTCATCCTAGAACTGTGAAATCTCTATGCGTGGATCTGTGCCCTAGTGCGCAGTATTTTACTTGATCTAAGAAGCTTTGTGCTAAAGAAAAGAAGGCCAAATCTGAAGAAGAGAAGCAATATCTGAACGCTTTGTGCCCTAAGAAAGGTAAAAGTGGAAATTTATGAAGAAAAGAGGTTTTGATAGAGGTAAGAATAATCAAAAGTTTTTAGATCTAGAAGCTTTGTGGTATGCAAAAGTAAAATAAGTGAATTTTGTTTTGTTTCTAGAATATGGATCTAGGTATGTTTGATAAATTATGTCCTAGATTGAAAACAAGGGCATTAATAGATGAAAGAAATTTTGATATGAATAGATCTGATAAGCATAATGATAGATATGTTATACCTATGCATAGAAATAATGTTTTGACTAACAAATGGATGTAGGATCCTAGAAATAATTTTTTGCACGCTAGCTACCATGATCCCGGTGCGCAGTACAGAAGAAGTTGGGGATCATTTAAGAGAAAGAGAGGATTGACCCTATGTTATAGTTGCAGAAAACCAGGTCATCTAGCTAAGGAATTCCCTAGTGGAAAACCCAGTTGTCTATGTTGCAAAGCTTTGGACCATGAAGTATTGGATTGCCCTAGAATGATTGCTAAGCTTGAAAGAATGAATCTGCATGAAGAAAACCCTAAGACAACCCCATAAATAGTAGAATCCCAACAAGAATCAGAAAAATTATTAATACAGATGAAAGAAACTCTGAATGGGCATAAAGATGTCAGTTTATCAGAAATTTTCAAAGAAAAAGAGCAAATTGAAGTAAGAATAGGAGACTTCAACATAGACTATGTTCTGGATGAGGAAACACAGGTGAATATTATGACAGAAAGAACTTGGGAAACCCTGGGAAAACCTGCTATGATTCCTTCATCAGGAGGAATAAGCTTGTTTAAAGGAAAATTGGTAACCCCGTGTGGAAGGATTAACCAGATATCCCTGAGCATCAGTGGAACGTCGGTAGAGGAAGAATTTGAATTTATTAAGTTTATTGCGAACAATGCCCCATTTCCATCTTTGTTAGGAAAAACCTAGATTGAGAAAGACTAGATCCGAAGAAACGAAGAAAAGGAAACCCTAGAAAAGAAGAAGCAAGACCTAATAGATTTTATGACTAGAAAGATCGCCTACTTGATGGAAGAACATGGTAACAGATCGAATCTATTTGACACCAAGGACTTCGATGTCGAAGTTGTAAAAACACTAGAAGAACCATAGAGGATTGAAATGAGTGTTCAAGATGATGAAGAAGTATTTCCATTGAATCTGAAGAATGACTATCGACAACGTGAAGTAACTATGTCTGCAGAGGATAAGAATCAGAACGGGAAAAGGATCACCGAGATGAAGCTCACTGGGAAAAAGGCTAGAAATCTAAGTAATAAGAAAGCCCAAATCGAAAGACTACAAAAGGTTCCAAAGGGAGCCTTGCAGAAGGAAAAATTGTATAATTTGAGCTTCGTCGAGATATCAGAACAAAGACATAGGGCACTTCGCCGTGGCGAAGCAATATAGTCATTGGAAACCGATATAACTATTTGAATGCTACTATGAACAGGTCGTAAAAGCATTGATGGCTCACTACCAGACCATTAGACCATGCCATAACAAATAGAACAAGAGTTAATGAAACTTTATACCCATTGCAAGCAAACCATTACTAAAATTCCTATATATCCCGTCACGCCATGATCGAAGAACACTTTTTCCAATTGAGAATTTTGACCTTGCAGCCTTGATTTAGATTGTCCAACAATCCTTATGACCTTATCTTCTACCCTATTACAGTACCTACGCTATTTTGAGAACTCGAGATATTGATCATGAGCATGTATGTATGACGAATTTAGCGCAACTGAAGAATCTGTAAGAGAGGTACTCGCTAGCCTTAGAGCCAAGAGATTCATGTCCAAGAGAGAATTTTCTATAGGTTTATAGGCATCATCGATGAGAGGAGTGCAAGCCTCCCCATCGAATGCTCAAGCAGGAACATCTCGAGCCTGTGCAGAAATAAGAACCAAACATAAAGAAGACCTGGCCAATGCGAAGTTGGTTCCATCCATCATACCTGCTTACATACCACCTCTGAGTGGTGTGATAAACAGAGACAATGTGCCTAGAGACTTTGAGTACACTCTAGTCACTGCATACCTACCAAAAGGGGTATGCGCAGTTCACATAGATAAAGACAAGGTTGCAGCATTGAAGTTTGGTGACTTCAACTTAGGTGATCAGAAGGTTTATGGCATTCTCACCCCTTATAAATATCTGACGAAGACAAAGGGTAATAATTCAAAGATCGTCCCTTAGAAATGGACAATGGACCTCGTGTAGTCCACTCTACTCAACATTATGAAGATACCGCACTTCGACAGACACCAGGAGGTGAATGCTTGTGTAAATCTGCTACTGGTAAGTTACCATGGAGGATACTTATGGTTGAACTGTCATATAACAGTTGATCTAGAGCTGATCACCCAAATCATTGGGCTTAGCATGTAGTGCCCTGATCCCCATGATTACTATCCTAGAAAGACTGCGAATCATGCTCTTGCTCAAAATATCAAAGAAGCCTATGGCGATGTTGAGAAAGGTGCACGAGGCTACAAGGTAGCTTCTATTGAAAGTGGTGCAGTGTGCCTCGCCTGTCAACTGATCGCAAGGAAGTTGGTACACAAGAATCGACCCATGCAAGTATCTGGATTTGTAGTCGACCTCATAGGGAAGTGCGCAGAGGGACTATAGATGAACTGGATGAAGTACCTGTTGAATCAACTAGATATTGACTGCAGAGAAGCCCAAGATTAGGGGCATGAATTCCATTTTAGATGGCTCTTAATACTTATATATTTTTTTGCATGGGAGCTACCGGAAGGTGAAACCTTCTCAGACATCGACCCCTTTGAACCACTGGCTATGAAGTTCAGTACACGGTGGTACTTGAACGATATGAACAAGCAGTGGCAGTCAAAGGTCGTATTCCATACCTACTACACCTAGTTGAATCTCTCCATCCAGTCCGAATCGTGCATGACCCCGGATACTTTACATAGATTTCGACCCTTGATGAAGTTCAGTGTGGATCGCCATTTCATATATATTACAGCACACATTGATGATCACAAGGAATGACTTCAATATTTTTATAAGATGACAAAAGATGAACTAGAAAAGATCACCAAGGAATGGTCAGTGAACCTCCTTATCTCAGCAGACCCCACAAAAATGTCCGACATCGACAACCCAGAAGTTGCGCAGAATACACCTGGGCCCAGTAAGACAAAGAAAACAAAGAATACAAACAAGGATGAGGACATCCAGGATGTAGACAACTGATTTGTAAGAACCACATTCATTACACCAGAGCAAGGAGGTAATGGAAAATACTTAGAGGAAGTTGAACATAGGATAGGAGATGAAGTAGAGATCATAAAGAAAAGGAAGGGTTTGCCTCTGGAACCTTCCTCCCGGAAGAAATCAAAATCACCCGTGACTAAGCGGAAGACCACGCTCACTCCAGATGACTTCAGTTTTCTCCTTGCAGCTATGAATGAAGCCATAGAAGAGATAAATGAGAAGCAGGAATCTAAGCAAGAAACAATGTACAACAGAATCGAGATCGAGCTCCAAGGAGTATAATAAGCCCTCCAGTCTAGTCGCCCAGTTTCCTCTACGACCCTGCCAGAAGGAACAACAAAAGAGGGAGATGAACCAGTTCAACTCCGCAAGATTTTTGACACAGTCGAAGTACGCCTTCAGAAAGCACATGAAGAAATAGAGCAGGCCACCTAGGCCTTAAAGCAAGCATAGGAGGAAATGATCGAGCAATGCTGAGCTGCGCAATAAGAGAAGGATGCTATCCAAGTGAAATTTGAAGAAGACAGAGTGAAACTCCAAAAAGAGAAAGAGAAGCTACTTGTGAAGCAGATTGGTATTGAAGAAGCAGTCAACAGAGAATTTCACTTTGTGACCAGCTTAGAACAGAAGGCCGAAGAACCCATAGAGTGCCTAAGTGCTCGCTAAGTGATATAATCACAGATTTGTGTCCCAGCTAGGTTGCAGACACTTGAGTCTTGCAACCACCCCTGCTTCTACCTCGAGTGAGACTGCATCTGCTTCGTAGGTGTTGCCGAAAGGGCTAGTAGTTAGGGTTTTTTTGGTGCATTGTTGTAGCGTTGAACCCCAGGTCTTCCCGTGTGCCAACATAAGTGCATATTTGAATGATGAAGTGGAGTTAGATGTAGTACCCCTTGACGTGTGTGATGTATTGTTTGGAAGCCACATCTATATGAGGGATGTGATCTTCATGTAGAGAAAAAATCAATACTTCCTGATCAAGGATGGGAAGTATTTCATCATCAATGTGCATAAAACTAAATCTAAGATCTCACTGGTAAGTGCCAACAAAGACAAAAAGTTTATTAGTTCAAGTAAGAAGTATGTTTCTTTTTTCTTATGAGAGAATTAGGGAGATGATGAATCAGTAGGAATAAAGGAATCCAGGGGGGATGTAATAAAAATTATAAAAAGAAAATGGATATTTTGCAGGTATACAAAGGAGTGTTCGAAGACCTAAAGGACTTCCACCCAAGAAGGAAGTGGAGCATGAGATATAGTTTTTTCCTAACCAAGTATTGGGTTGTATAGACAGTTTGTTCTGGAAGTAGATGAAGTGAAGAAATAGTTGCCATAGATGCTAGAGAAAGGAGTAATTCAACCAAGCACCTCATCTTGTGAATCACCTATCATCATTGCACCCAAAAAGTATGGTACTTAGTGAATGTGTATCGACTATAGAGATTTGAACAATATTACACTCAAGAATCAGTAACCTCTTCCCAAGATCAATGATTTGTTAGACTAGTTGTATCATGCCAATTACTTCACCAAATTGGATCTCAAATCAGGATACCACTAGGTACATGTCAAAGAGAAGACACCTGGAAGACCTACTTCAAGACAAGGAAAGGTTTGCATGAATGGTTAGTCATGTCATTTGGTTTATGTAATGCACCAACTACACTTACGAGACTGATGAATGATGTGTTGTGCCCCAATTTAGATTCATTTTTTATAGTGTATTTGGATGATATATTGGTTTATATCTCTACCTGGGAGGAGAAAATACCGCATCTCATGCAGGTGTTAGAGACTATGAAAAGGTACCAGTTGCTGGCTAACCTTAAGAAATGTGAGTTTTCTTAGCATTCATTTGTGTATTTTGGGTATGTGATTAGTGGAGGGGATCTTAATATAGATCCCACAAAGATGGAGATCATCATAAAATGGTTATTTCCTACTAATTTCACTTAATTTAGGAGCCCAAAAGGTTGGCCCAAAAGAACATCACAAACTTCAAGAGGAGCAACATCACACAATACCTCATCTTTGAAGGGCTTGATGCCGTACGACAGTCGACACTGTTGGCTGACGCGGAGATC
>JZKD02S1676959.1:162612-173924 GCA_000966675.3 Picea glauca | reverse complement strand
GTGAGAATGTAAAAGTACAGGCTATAAGATGTAATGCATTTGAGAAGTTTTTAAATCTTTTATGTTTAGAATAAAGAATTTACAATTGTTTTTAGACATTTGGAAAGTCTGGAATATGTACTAAAGGACTCAATGTCTCCAATATGGGAGCTATCCATGAGTTTCTCACATGAGGAGAAAGGGTAAAGAACTAATGTAATTTTAGGGTATACGATATATCATCTTTTAGATCCATTATCCAAAAATTAAAAAACTTTTTTATTTTTAGCCCATGAGCAAGCTAAATTGTTTTCTAGATGTTGTTAGGTATTTAACTACTTCTCTACCAAATACTAAGGAGAGAGTCCCAACCTTAAGAAAAATAGGCATAGGCAAGTCCAATTTTTTTTTTTTAATCTTATCTTATACCACTCTATACCAAATATTCTTAGTAGATATATTGCCTTACAAACTATGATAATAACAAAATTACACAACAACATAGAAAATTCAAAGGAAATAAACTAAAAAGTTTGTCCTCGAAGGATTCCATAGATTTTTCCAATGCTAGCATGTCCTCATATGATTGATCCATAATGTTAACTTCTTTAATTTTCTTATCTACAACCAAATTTGTGTTTTCTTAGTGGCTAATACCCCCATGCTTTCAGAGGAGATTTCAACGAATGATGAATCCCTAACTTATGTTGATGTTGAAGGGATGGGAGACCATAAGACAACTTGAGAAAGGCCAATATTAGACAACACTTTATCGACTAGAGAATTCATAAAACTTGGTTGCAAATCCAACTCCAGTTGCGTCTTATGAGAGACCTACATGAAGTCTTGAAATTCTCTCTAATTCCTCAAATGCTAAGAGCCTATTGATAGTTTCCATTGCACAATCATCTCTAATCTTGTTCTTGACACTTAGTTTCTATTCTAAATCCTTCCTCCATCTATTCCATTGGGTGTTGGAGCTCACGACACTGCAATGGGCCTTTGTAATCTCCATTTCACATGTTTGAATCCCTCTTTGAACCTCCCTTAGATCGCATGTAGCATAGTGCTTATGGAGGAAATGATAAAGACCCATATTCTTCATGGAGGAGGGTAAACTTTAGTGCCTAATTACCAAGTAGGATTATAGAAGTTCCACAGAAGTTAAGCCTATGCACAAATAAGCACGAAGCCACCTTTTAATTCCTCTTTAGTGACACCAACATGGGATGGAGAGGAGGTGGGCATGTTACAAAAAATGGTTCTAGAAACAACTAGAGAATTAACCCACATGTGATCGGCCTCCATTCCAATGTACCATTCAAGAATGTGTTCGTCTTCATAAATGCCATGGGTAGTGAAGGATCTAGCGATGGTTATAAATTCATATCTCCTTGTTGATGCTTGGTAGAGCATGTGAATATCAATATATTCTTCGCATGGACTACATAAGACTACATAATTAATATCATGGGAGAGAGGTGGTAAAAATAACCCCCCATTTACACTAGTTAATCCTTCCTTGAACCTCTAGTGTTACACCAACGTCAGTCTAGTGATTAGCCTCTCCATTTTACACCCTTAGAAATTGATAATAGTGGATTGATTCAAAATGGTGACACAATGTCACTCTAGTGATTAGTCTCTCCATTTTGCACCCATAGAAATTAATAATAGTGGATTGATTCAAAATGGTGACACACTTGATAATAATAGTCTGTACATTTTACACCCTTAGAACTTGATAATAGTGGATTGATTAAAAATGGTGACACACTTGATAACAATAGATAAATTAAAAATTACGACACGGAAAAATCATCCTCTGGTGAAGTGAGAAAGTCTGATTTTGTTCATAGAGATTTGATAATACAACAATGTAGTGAATCGGGAAGCCTAAATTTTGATTAAAATTAATTCATAGAAGTTGTGTGATTTTATAAAGATATTTTGGGAGACACGCAACCGACACTATTCAACCCATCAATATAATGAATAAATGAATTATAGAAAAATTGATTAAAAGTTAAAACAATTTTAAAAAAACTTTTAAATTTTATATAAAATTTAAAACAATTTTAAAAAATCTTTTAAATTTTATATAAAATTTAAAAGATTTTTTTAAATTGTTTTAACTTTTAATCAATTTTTTTATAATTCATTTATTAATTATATTGATCGGTCGAATTGTGATAGAAGTTGTGTGATTTTATAAAGATATTTTGGGAGACACGCAACCAACCGACACAATTCGACCCATCAGAATTATAGAAAATTTGATTAAAAGTTAAAACAATTTAAAAAAATCTTTTAAATCTATATAAAATTTAAAAGGTTTTTTGAAATTGTTTTAACTTTTAATCAAATTTTCTATAATTCATTTATTAATTATAATGATGGGTCGAATTGTGTCGGTTGCGTGTCTCCCAAAATATCTTTATAAAATCACACAACTTGTATGAATTAATTTGAATCAAAATTTTATATAAAATTTAATCAAAATAATTTAAAAAAAACTTGTTAAAAATACAAAATAACATTAACAAATAAACTATAGAAAATTTGATTAAAAAATCTTTTAAAGTTTATATAAATTATAGAAAATTTGATTAAAAAAACTTTTAAACTTTATGAAGTAATTTTTTTAAATCTTGTTAAAGATACAAAATAGAATTGACTTTCATTGAAGACAAAATAGGTAGATTCTCTTCATCATCTCACCGATTGCCATTTCCATGAAAATGGGGTATATTTACATATTTTGATCTAAAGTTTATTAAGATAGGTTATCATCTAGATAAGCTATCCTCTTTACACATATCTTATTACTTTTTATTGGGATAGTGGCTTGCATCATCATCCACTTATAGTCACTTGGAGCAATCTCAAACCTTGTGAGTTATGATGATCTATGGCTTAGGATATTTTAGCTTTGCACTAAATGTTGGAGGTTGGTTGCCTTGTAATTGTATGAGACACATATAGATATAACAGAAAAAATGTCTAGGCTTGAACTCATTTATTATTCGAGGTAAAACTCAAATTTCAACATGGTATTAGAGTTGAGTTTCGATCTTAGGACTTATTTGTAAATATAGTTTTATCCATTAGCTCTGCTACCTAGTTTTAGTGTTGGAGATTACGTCTTTTTTATTTGCTTAACTTTTTAGACATACAACATTTTTTTGTTGTAAATTGTGCTTTTAATTATTTGTTGGTTTATGTGTGTTTGACTAGGCTATTGTTTCATCGACAACCAAACCCATATATTGAACTTCTTAAAACATTTTGGATTACCCTCCACTACCTAATTTGTAGATTAGCAATGGGTGAGAATTGTCTCAAATTGAATTGATTGAATGGTAAAACAACACATTAGATCTCCATCTTAACGACCACAATGTCCCATGCCCAAAGGGCCATGACATTTCTTATTTAGATAATGCCTCTAGACCCATTTTTTTACTCCCTGTGTTTCACTTAAGTAATAAGGAGGCGCTTTGAGTTTATTTGATTCTCTCTACCTAAGGAGTTTGAAATTTGTTGCTTGGATTTCTTATGTGAATCTTTGATGGTGTTTCACATCTTAGGGTTACTTGGCCCTCTTTATAGTTTTAGTCATACTTCTTTTTTAGAGCTTTCAACTTATGCACACCTCAGTGTGCTTTTGATGGTTGATGATACTTGCTTATGTTTGAGCATTCATGTGGTGGTTGTTAGTGTTTGTCATTATTGTGCCTCTACAACCAATCCTCTTCTACTTTGAAATTCTTCCACGCTCTTTAAGGTTACTTGGCCCTCCTGTTCAAAGTTTTGGTCATACTTCTTGATTGGAGCTTTCAACGTCTATAGGCCTCATACTCTTTCTCTCCAATGCATCTTTGGTGGATCTTCTTCACTTTGAGCTCCAAGTCCTTTGCAACATTTATATTACTTCCTTTCAAGCATCCTCTTGAGTCCTCCTTTGATCTAGGTGGATATTGATGGCCACCCACCTATTCCAACTAGATCCTCTTGACAGTTTTTAGTTCAACATGTTCTTTTGTACTTCTTTGTAATTGTGGGTTCTACACTTTTGGGGTTGTCTGAAGCCCTACACATCTTCTATAAGGAGATTGGTGGCCTCCCACCTAATCCATCTGGCTTATTTTGGATGGTTTCATGTCAACACATCTTTTTGTACTTCCAGGGTCGTTTTGGGGCCCTAAACTGTGTTTTTTTGGCTTTCCATAGTCAAAATATAGATGATGTCAGAGTTTGATGACATAATGTGTAGTTCTCGAAAATACCTTTCCAACGGGCTATCATGTGCCTAAAATAGAGGTTGTATGAAAACGTTACGACCTCGGGAAGTTGAGGTACCAACTTACCCATCGAGGCCCACATGACTTTTGGTGTTTCACCGCCTAGGATTAGGTTTTTGGATTTGTATGGTTTTGGAATTCATTAGTAATATTAAAAATGCCTCTGGAGCCTCATTATAATCATTTTGCTCAGAAGGATGTGTGTAGCAGCCACATCTCTTCTCAGAGATAGCTACCACCATTTGAGCAAGTTGTTTCAATTCTTCAGTTTTACAATTTCAGCCTATTTCATTTATTCAATAGAAGATATTGTTCACTAGATATCTTTGTTGTTCTCCATACCTATATGGTTTTTGTATTCAGTATGTTAATCAGTTCATTCCTCTATGATCCAAAAAGGATCTAGAGAAGACTAAGGATAACTCATAAATCACAAAAGCAACTCAAGACGCTTAGAATGGCCTCAGTAGACAGAGAAAGGGAAAAAATACAAAGTTCTCAAAACTCAGTGAAATTGGCATCATCGCGAAGAGTGTGTCGCAATATTTCCAACGATGTAAACGAATCGTCAAATGGAGTTACGGATCAAGAGATATTCACGGTCAAATTTTTGGTCAACCTAGCCCAGTCAATAGGGATGAGTCAACATCCTTACTGTTGACGTCAGCATCAATACAGATGACATCAGCGTACAGTGTATGTAGAACATGTAGAGGTCGACATGTGTCATGCTGATGTCAGCATGACGTCAGTATGGTGATGTGGTAGCACCAGAGGCTGCCACATGTCACTCATTTTCGACATTTGTAGGTCAACATGTGGACCAATGAGGAAGTGCCAGGTGGAATTTTTTACAGCCACGTGGCAGGTCATACGGGACGTGGTAGACATGTGGCATCCGTACAATACATGGCAGGATGACTGTTCAAGTAGATGACGTGGGCCAATGAAAGGCCAGCACGTGGCCTAGTCATGGGATGTCACGTTGCAGCGGGAAAATCCCCAATGAGGGCCAGCAACCANCCTTTGCCAGTGCACGTGGGAGGAAGGCGCGCGCACCAGTCCGTACTAGGCATGGATTTAAATGTAGAAGTACTGTCATTAATGCAGGTTGCAGGCACAAAAACTGAGACAGAATTTTCTCAAGGGGCTAAAAGTGCTAGACTCAAATCGAGGCATGGAGACAATCATTTTTGGGTAATTCGACTCCACAAATTTAGTGGTGTTGTATGTTTTATGATTTGAGCAAAGATTCTACAGCTTAACTCCATAATGAGGTATACTTATGTATTTTTCCAAATTCTTTTGTTGAGTTAATAAAAAGGCGTACCCATTTGAGAGCAGGACCCGAAGACATAGTCCACTAGGGATGAACTTCGATATCAAGTTTTTTGTGTTCATATTTGATGCTTATGTTTCTTCAGTATTGAGTTATTCCTTCTTTATGGTGCACTTCATTTTATGCTCATTTAATACAATTCTTTAATAAGTCACATTGATGAAAAGATCCTGGATCATGTTGGTATCAGAGGAGTCATCTTTGACTTGAATTGTTGAGTGTGAATTCTTACTAGGGCCAAGCATAAGCAGGGTGAAGGAACTCTTAAAACTTTCAAACTCGAAGTTGGTCGTGCACCCCGAAGGAAGAAAATGGTTGAAGAGGACAAGCGTGATGAACAAGAGAAAAACTTCCATATGGTATTTTTTTGCATGTCAAAAATGGTTGAACGAATGTATGGATATTACGAGAAGAGGATGAAGAAGAAAGGGAAGAAAAAGGAAGCACAAGCAAATGATAATGCTTCAGTGAATCATGGGGCTAGAGGACCCTCGTGAGTCTCCATCTTCTCCATCAAGTTCTAGCTCTTCTTCAGCTGAGCATTCTCATCATTCTCATAATTCTAACCATAAAATTTCTTTTAAGAAACCATTATTAAAGCTTGATGTAAAGTTTTCTTTACCTATGTTTAATGGAGATGTTAATCTTGAAAAGTTAGATAATTGGATCCGACAGGTTAAAATTCCAATAATGAATCTCATGATGATGAAAGAAAGAGGAATGAATTATTTCATATAAGAATTGTATCTAAACACACTAAGATATATACATTGTTTGATCTGGGTTCCCAAGTAAACTTGATATCTAAATCACTTGTCAAAAAGATGGGTCTTGAAACTAAACCACATCCAATGCCTTATCCTATTGATTGGGTATGTGATAAAGAAAAACTTAATGTCACCAAAAAATGTAGGGTCAGATTTGATATTGCTTCAAAGTTGATTGATGAAGTGGATTTGGATGTTGTATCACTTGATATATGTGGCATAGTGCTGGGGAGTCCTTATATTTATGATAAAAAAGAAGTCTTCTTTCATCATGAGAACAAATATCACCTTACTAAGGGGAGAGTGGAATACATTGTTAGAGCCCACAACATGAGGGTAAACACAACACTTGTTAGTGTCGAACAAATGAAGAGACTCATAAACACTAATAAGAGATATGTATTCATGGTCGTAATGGAAAAAGATTTCAGAACATCCAACGCTTTTCAAGAAAGAATTAATTGATATTGTTTCTAAGTATGATGATATTTTCTAGAAACCATATAGATTACCTCCTGAGAGGGAAATCCAACATGAAATACATATTCAGCTGTATTCTCCTCTTCCTAATGTGGGCATGCACAGGATGTCAATTGTAGAGATGACAGAGATCAAAAAGCAGGTACAAGGCTTATTGGATCAAGGGGTCATCAGGCCCAACTCATCTCCTTGTGTTTCTTCGATCGTAATGGTGACAAAGAAAGATGGCACATGGCGAATGTGTGTCGATTACCGATCCTTAAATAAAATCACGGTGAAAAACTGATACCCTCTTCCTTGTATAGATGATTTACTTGATCAATTAAAGAATGTTGTTTATTTCACTAAGTTGGATTTGCGCAGTGGATACCATCGGATCAGGGTTGCATAACAAAATGCATGGAAAACTGCCTTTAAAACCAAAAAAGGATTGTTTGAGTGGTTAGTTATTTTGTTTGTTCTTTGTAATTCTCTGGAAACCTTCATGCGTGTGATGAATGATGTATTCTGGTCATTTCTAGCTGATTTTATGATTGCATATTTAGACGACATTCTCATATTTAGTGGGACTTGGGATGAACATGTAAGGCATGTAAAGAAATTATTGGATACTTTGAAAAGGGAAAATTTGTATGTAAAATTGTCCAAATGTGAATTTGGTAAGACTGCACTTGTATACTTAGGTCATATTATAGGAGGAGGACAATTGAAAATTGATCCTTCCAAGATTTATGTAATTGTAAATTGGCCTGAGCCCAAAAGTGTAACTGAAATAAAAAGCTTCTTAGGTGCAGTCCAGTACTAGAGGAGATTCATTTCAAACTTCTCTTTTATTACAGCTCCTTTGCATGCCTTAACCAAGGTGAAGAACAATTTTCGGTGGGGAGGAAAGCAACAAAGATTCAAAAAGCTTTCGACACTTTGAAGGAAAAAATCAGTATCGCACCAGTATTAGCACTGTCGAATCTTCAACAACATTTCAAGATTGAGACAGATGCCAACGGATACGCCATGGGTGCAGTATTAATGCAATATCGTAAGCCTATATGTTACCACTCTGAAACTTTTAACCAAGTTTTTTTTAACTATCCTATGTATGATAAAGAGTTGCATGCATTAGTTCAAAGCGTAAAGAAATGGAAGAAATACTTGTTAGGGAAGGAGACAATCATACATACAGATCATCAACCCTTACAGTATCTCCGAGCACAAACCAAGATGCAACAATCTCGCCATTACAGATGGATGGGTTTTCTTCAACAATTTCATTTGGTAATCAAATACAAAAAGGGTACAAGTAACAAGGTAGTTGATATTCTTTCTAGACCTCCTATTGTTGCTTCTATTATTTTGAAGAATGCTTCTTTATCTCATGATAGCTATGTGGAACAATATGTCGTTGATGAAGATTTTAAAGAAGTGTATGAGAAGCTAACCCATGGTGCATAGGTAGAGAACTATTGTTTGCAGGGAAACCTACTCTACCATATTGGAAAGCTATGTATTTATACAAGTAACGAGTCCATGTAATATGCGAAGATCACACTTCTCTTGTGTTTGGGAATTTTGGGGTAGGAAAAACTATGGCTCATCTGCATATATTTTGTTACTGGCCCCAGATGAAAGCAATTGTAACTAAATATTGTGTATTAAGGTTGGTTGTCATTGATGTCAACCCTTGAAGAAAGACCCATAGCACAAAGGTTTGGGTAATGGACCCAATATTGTTTGATGTAAATATGACTCATTATTGTTTTGTCATTNATTCTTCAAGACATATAAGAAAAAACATTCTGTGGTTTTCTCCCGATTTGGGTTTCCACGTAAAACACTGGTGTACTGTGTATGTGTGTGATTGTTTATTTCTTACTGCTCATTACTGGATAATAATTATACATTGATATAACATTTGAAGAAAAGGGATTATAATTATGCTATTACTGATTCACCACCCCCCCCTCTCAGTTATCCAACAAATATGTAAATGGGTGTGCGATGTGTTCTACTTGTAATCCCACTAATAGGAAACTGGGGCTATACTCACCACTTCCTATTCCATCCCATCCATGGGAAAGTATCTCCATGGATTTTGTAGGGGGTTTACCAATCTCAAAAAGGGGTCGTGACTATTTGTATGTTGTAGTGGATAGGTTCAACAAGATGTGTATCTTCATTCCATGTAAAAGAAGATCACTATTGAGCATACTGCTAATTTATTCTTTCAGTATGTTTGGTTTCACTTTGGGTTACCCACATCCATTATCTCGGATTGAGATACTCGATTCCTTGGGGATTTTTTGACAAGATTGTGGAGAATAATGGACACCAAGTTAAAAAGGAGTACTTCTTTCCATCCATGGACCGACGAACAAACAGAGGTTATTAACCGAACAATGGTACTTTTTCTTCGAGGCTACTGCAACAAGCATACCAAGTTAAGGGATGAACTAATACCCTATGTACAACATGCTTACAATCGAACCTTACATTCCTCTACTCAGTGTTCTCCTTTTGAGACATGTTTTGGATATTTTCCTAAGGTCCCTTTGGACTTGATGTATGGGAGAGATGCTAATTCAAATGAATAAAGAAGTGAAGACAGAGCCTGCAAGTTCATTCATAGGATCCAGCGGGTACACCAGGCAGTCAAGGAACAATTGGAGAAAATTCAAGCACATTATAAGGCTCGACATGACAAACACAGGGTTGGTCATCAGTTCTAGGTTGGATACTAGGTATGGCTTCACATCAACAAAGAGAGATTGAAGGGTGAAGGAAAGAAACTCAAGCCCATCCGTTATGGACCCTTCACTATTTTGGAGAAAAGTGGTACCAATTCTTTTCGTCTAGATCTTCCACCTTATATGCATATCTACTCAGTTGTAAATGTGGAAAACATGAAAATGTTTGAGCCTCCTATGATCATGGATCAGGGTGAGGAAGTTTCAATACCTTAAGTTGATGAGTTTTCTCCTGAATACTTGGACGAGTTGAAAGAAGATATCATCCTGGACAGAAGGACGAGGACTTCACGCAGGGGTGATATTGATTATCTTCGAGTGGGCTTAAAGGGTACACATCCAAGCAAGGAAAAGTGGATTGAGAAGGACAAGGTGAGGGAACTCTTCCCTCACTTATATGTTGATTAATGAAAGATTTTGGTGGTCCAAAAATCTCTCAGTGGAGAGGCGTGATCCAAAAAGGATCTAGAGAAGACTAAGGATAGCTTAGAACTCACAGAAGCAACTCAGGAAGCTCAAAATGGCCTCAGCAGACAAAGAAAGGGAAAAAATTCAAATTTATCAAAACTCAGTGAAATTGGCATCACCGCGAAGAGCGCATCACAATATTTCCAACGGCGTAAATGGCTCATCAAACAAAGTTACAGATCAAAAGATATTCACGGTCAACGTTTTGGTCAACCTAGCCCAGTCAGCAAGGATGATTCAACATTCGTACTGCTAATGTCAACATCAGTATGGATGATGTCAGCATCCATACAGTACACATAGCACATGTATAGGGAAACACGTGTCATGTTGATGTCAGCATGGTGACATGGCAACACCAGAGGTTGCCACATGTCACTCATTTTCAACATTTTCAAGTCAACATGTGGACCAATGAGGAAGTGCCATGTGGCAGTTTGTATAGGCACGTGGCAGGCCATATAGGATGTGACAAACATGTGGAATCAGTACAATACGTGGTAGGCAGACGTGGCATGATGACTGTGCAATTGGATGATGTGGGCCAATGAAAGGCCACCACGTGGCCCAGTCATAGGCTACCACTTAGCAGTGGAAAAATTCCCAATGAGGGCTAGCAACCAAAAATCAAAAATATAAAAAGGGCAGGTTGGCTGGAGCCAACCCCAATCCACCAAATTTATGTAGATCCCGCCACATCCGACCAATAACAAACAGTCCACCAACAATACCGCTAAATTTAACAGAGGTTACACTATATTCATATGTGAATATTCTATAGTTAAAACTATAATCCAAATGGAGGAGGCTCACGGGCTTGACCTCGAGACCTCCCCCAACAATTCTCCCTTCATACATAGCCGCCAACCAATGGGCCAAACGACCTTGTTGGTTAATCCCCCTGGTCTTTTAATTTAAAAACTAACCTTTTCCAGTGCACGAGGGAGGAAGGTGCCCACACCAGTGATCCAGGTGGATATCGGGGGCCACCCACCTTTTCCAAATGGCTCAAAACAGTTTTCTGGCCATATTGGCAATTTACTATTTTTAGCAAGTTTTAACTTTCGGGGCCATTTTGAGGGCCTAAATGAAGTTTTTTCAAGATCGAGGTTCTTAATTATAGTCGAAGGCATGATTGAGCCCCCAAAATGAATCTCCTCGATGATACCTTTCCAACGAGCTATCACACGCCTAAAACAGAGATCGTATGCAAAAGTTACGACCCCGGGAAGTT
>JZKD02S1676959.1:133031-159408 GCA_000966675.3 Picea glauca | reverse complement strand
TTTACAGTCTCTGTACATTTCTCTGATTAATAGAAATCGTGTATTACTGTATATATGTGTTTATGGTTGCATCTCTGATACATTTCTATTATATTATTGAATATCTGCAATATCTATGTACATTTCTTTATTATATCTTCGCTCTCATTTCGTGCCGAAAATAATCCGGATCAACCAGTCTATACTAGGCACAGATTTCAATGCAGAAGTACTATCATTAATGCAAGTTGTAGGCACAGAAATCGAGATAGAATTTTCTCAAGGGGATGAAAGTGCTAGACTCAGATCGAGGCGTGGAGACAATAATTTTTGGGTAATTCGATGCCACAAATTTAGTGGTGTTGTTTGTTTTCTGATCTGAGCAAATCTTCTGCAACTTAACTCCAGAATGAGGTATACTTATGTATTTTTTCAAATTCTTTTGTTGAGTTAATAAAAAGGCCTACCAATTTGAGAGCAATACCTGGACACGTAGTCCACCATGGACGAACTCCGTTATCAAGTTTTTTGTGTTAAGATTTGATGATTATGTCTCTTCATTATTGAGTTATTCCTTCTTTATGGTGCACTTCATTTTATTCTCATTTAATACAATTCTTTAATCAGTCACCTCGATGAAAATATCTCGGATCACTCTCCTAAATCTGGATCAGTGGTATCAGAGTGATCTGCTCTTCATTTATTTTTCTTCGCGCATCTCCTCGACAAGATCTAGGTACAAGAAGTTGGGACTCAAACCAACCGAGCCTTTGCAATATCAGTCACGTCGAGCCCAACAACAACCCATGGGGAATGAAAAGAAAGAAGATGGAGCAAGAGATCCTTTTTAAATGTTGCTCGAGGAAGCCCTTGCACGACAAAGGAACAAAATGATGGACAACTTTGCATAGATCCTTCAGCGGCTTCCCACGTGAGAAGCATCTTCATCAAGCAGCCATGCAACCCCCTTCAAGGTATAGGTAAATTTTGACATTCCATTATTTGAAGGACTAATAGATGTGGATGTTGTAGATAAATGGTTGAATCTGCTTGAAGGGTATTTTTCGGTCCACAGTTTTTTCGATAAGGAAAATATTACTTTTTCACTCCTCAAGGTCGTCCCCCATGTTAAGGATTGGTGGGATACTTACTCTAAGCAAAGGGACATAAAGGAATCTACAATATTTGTGGTCGCCCCTACATGGGATTCCTTTCGGGATGCCATTAAAGAACAATACTACGTTGTTGGAAGCTACGAGGACCAGTACACCAGATGGACCACCCTACGTCGGGAAAGGGATGAGACAATACCATATTTCACCAATATTCTCCATACCCTACACACCAAATTGGGTATCAAAGAATCTGAGCGACATCTGGTGCTCAAATAATGCGGTTGTTTGCATACATACATTCACAAAGAAATGTAGTTTCTGGACATCACCTCATTGGGTACGGCTTATATATATGTTGCCAAGATCGAGCAGAAATTGAAGTAGAAGAGATGAGAGTTTGGATCTGCAAACTCCTCACAGTCGAAGCAGGGAAAATGTGGCCCCAACCCACACAACAAGGTCCAGAGAAAATATGGCCACTCTTAGGACAACCAGTGCAAGCCGCAACATAATAAGGGTAATGAGAAGATGAAGAAGGACACAATAAAATGGTGTGAATACCATAAAATCCCTTGGCACAAAACTGAGGAATGTCGCTCCAAGCAGTCACTTGTGGCCGATCTAAAGGTTTCTGAGTGAGAGGCCGATTCCGAATCCGAATCAAATCCAAAAGGAGGGAAGTGGATTATCGATGATGAACCCAGTTCCACTATCTCTACCACCAAAGTCCAGCCAAGCGAACCATAAGAACCAGAGGAAGGGGAACGCCTCTTTCACTCATAAATGTGGATAAATGGGGATCTGCTTCATTTCATTGTCGATAGCGGCAATCAAAAGAACTTGATCTCATCAGAGGTCATCAAGTGGCTAGACCTGCCATTGACACCACACCCACATCCCTTCACCGTCGGTTGGCTTTGCCAAGGAAGAGATCTATGTGTCAGCCAACAATGTCATCTGCCCTACGATATCAAGCCTTTCAAAGATGATGTATTGTGTGATATTTCTCCCCTTGAATTTTTTGATGTTCTTTTAGGACAACCATATTTGTGGAAGTGTCATGATGTGTATGATTCTAGACCTCGCAGTGTTATTATTACTTTGGGTAGATAATTGTACATGATACCAGAGGTAGCGCCTCCTACCGCTATTTCTTTAATCTCTGCTAAGCAATGAAGTAAGGTCATTTCACAGATCGGGAAGTTCGTCTTCTTTGTGATCTGTGCTCATAGTAAGAAGAAGGTCACCGCCACATCCATGGCCTCTACACAAAGCCTCTCTTTGTAGAAAAATCAAGTGGACAGGATTGTGGAAGAGTATAGAGACATCTTCTCCTCACCCACCGGGTTACCGATGCACTACCAAGTCAAGCATCCAATTGATCTAACCCTCAGTGCAAATCTGCCTAATGGACTATTCTATCATCGCTCGTTGATGGAAAATGACAAAAACGAGCATCATATCTAAGATCTTCTTCAAAAGGGACACATCAGACCCAACTCCTCCCCTTACAGAAGCTCGATTGTATTGGTGCAGAAGAAGGACGAGACCCGACGAATCTACATTGATTATAGAGTATTAAACAAAATCAAAGTCAGGAACCGGTACCCAAGCAACAACCAAAGCACGGTAAAGACAGCCCTAACCAACAACCTCTAGAAAACCAGTCCAAGACACAAGACAAGAAGGGTAAAGTAAAGACAAATAATGACACTAGGAAGTGGTGTGACTTCCACAAAATCCCCTAGCACAACACCGATGAATGTCACTTGAAACAGTCATTGGTGGCTGAGGTCAAAGACATAGAGTCGAGCCCTGATTCAGAATCTGATCCAGAAAATATTGAAAATAGATAGATCATTTCCACAGACCCCATTGTTATTGTCGTGACCACAAAAATCCAACCAGAAGAACCGGTAGATCCTGAAGAGGGGGAGCGCCTCTTCCATTCATAGATGTGGGTGAAGGGGACCCCGTTACATTTCATTGTTGATAACGATAGCTAAAATAACCTCATCTCAGCTAAGGTCATCAAACAATTAGGGTTGTCGACAACACCACACCCGCAACCATACAACATCAGGTGGCTTCACGAGGGACGAGACCTTTGTGTCAGCCACTAGTGTCTCCTTTCCTATGGCATCCATCCCTTCAAGGATGAGGTAGTGTGTGATGTTTCCCCTCTTGATGTATGTGATGTTGTTTTGGGCCAACCATATATGTGGAAACATCATGTTGTCTATGATTCTATACCCTGTAGTGTCATTATTACTTTGGGAGGTCAGCTCTATAGGAAACTAGAGGTAGCTTCGACTACTGCTCCACCAAAACAATGTCACAAGGTAATCTCTCATGCTGCAAAATTCATCCTCTTCACAGTGTGTTCAAACGATGCACATAAGACAACTACAACCACTTTAGCCTCAACACCTTCTATCCAACAAAAATAGATTATCAAAGAGAAAGACGGTATTGTTTCTTCACCTAGAATGGTACCTACACAATGCCCCATCAAACCCAGAGACAACATGTTGGTGGAACAGATTCAAACCCTCTAGCAACAGGATTGTGACAGTCTTGCACAAGACAAGAAGCACAACTTATCCAACAAGGCACACAACTCACCAAGATTCATATTTAGAAAATTCTTTCACCTCTTCCCTAGGCACTCAACGCAATGGATACCATTTCTTCCTAAGTGGGGAGGATTGATCCAGGTGGATATTGGTGGCCACCCACCTGTTCCAACTGGCTCCTCTTGTTAGTTTTTAGTTCAACACGTTCTTCTGTACTTCTTTGTAATTGTGGTTTCTACACTTACGAGGTTGTCTGAAGCCCCACACATCTTCCAGGTGGATACTGTTGGCCTCCCACCTAATCCAACTAGATTATTTTGTATGTTTTCATGTGAACACATCTTGTTGTACTTTCGGGGCCATTTTGGGGCCCTGAACAATGTTTTTTGGCTCGATATAGTCAATCTATACACAGAGTCAAATTTTGATGGTGTAATGCATAGTTCTAGAAAAGACCTTTCCAACGGGCTATCACACACCTAAAATGGAGATCATATGAAAAAGTTATGACTCCGGGAAGTTAATGTACTAACTTACCCAAACGGGGCCCACATGAATTTTGGTGTTTCATCTCCTAGGGTTAGGTTTTTGGATGTCTAGGGTTTTGGCATTCATGTTTATCATAAAAAGGCCTTTAGAGCCTCATTGTAATCATCTTCTAGCGAATTAGCGTAGCAGTCACATCTCTTCTCGGAGATAAAGCTGTCACCATTCTAGCGAGTCTTGCACTCTGTATTTCTACAATCTCTTTACAATTCTTTCATTAATAGAAATCAAGTATTGTTGTATTTTTCTATTTCTGGCAATTTTCATGAGTACTTCATTGTAATTTCTCTGCTTTCATTTCGTTCTGAAAATAATCCGGATCAATACCAATTGGAATCTTGTTAGGACATGTGGTATGCAAAGATGGAGTAAAGGTCGACATGGCAAAGATTAAAATTATTCTCTACTTAAATCCACCTATGAACCAAAAACAAATCAAAACTTTCTGGGATACACTAGATACTATAAAAGTTTATACGCCACTATTTGAACATCATATTCCCAATGGATGAGCTTCTATGAAAATAAATCAAGCTTATATGGAGCCAAGATTGTCAGGAATCCTTTGAATTCCTAAAGAAGAAGTTGTTTGAAGCCCCAATACTAAAATTTCATGATTGGTTGAGAAGGTTTCAAGTATATGTCAATGCCTCCAATGTTGTTTTCAGTTCGGTACTAGCACAACCATACGACGACACAGTCGAAAATCCAAACACATACGAAAGTCAAAAATTGAACAAAGCAAAAATAAATTATTCAACCACAGAAAGGGAAGCCTTATCAATGATATTCGCTCTACAAAAGTTTCTTCATTACTTACTTTCCAATCCATTCACATTTTTTACAGACCATCAATCATTGAAATATTTGGCTAATAAACCGGTCCAACAAGGAAATATTTGTCATTGGTTACTTTTATTTCATGAGTTTGAGTTCGACATAATCATATGACCCGAGAAAACAAATGTCCGGCCTGATCACCTGTCATGACTTGAAACAGGAGAAGACCCAACAAGCATTGACGACGACCTACCAGATGCACACTTATTCTGAGTCATAGTTGCTCCTAAGGATTTAGAAGATATCACAAACTTATTAGAAGAAGGAAAGGCTCTAGAAGATCTCCCGACAAAAAAAAAAAAATTACTAGCCTTAAAAGATGAACCTTTCACAATCATAAAAGGGTATTTATATAAAATGGGAACCGATGATATCCCAAGGATATGTGTTCCTGAACATGAAAATGAATACATCATTAATGAGGCAGGCCGATATGAAATCCAAGAACTCTAAGGGGCTGCTCATTAACAAAATCAACAACTTGAAGGCCTGTTAGACTGCAGTAATTGTGTCTCTGTGCTTCACACCATCAGGTTGAGCATCATATGTGAAAATGGCGATGGTTGAATCAATAAGACAGGTCTATAAGAATTCCAAAATATTGAATTGGTCGGAGCACCTAGATGACATAATCCAGACCAACTGTAAAGTGTGCTAAGAGTCTAGTAAGGCCATAAAATTTACATCCCTACTAATTTGGCTAGAAATGGAGCACTTTGGTCATGTCTGTGAAACAACATTTACAGTAAAGAAAGTCCTAACGATGGAGAAGTATAGAATTTTCTCATCCAATCAAACAAACACTTCTAGTCTTCTTCCTTCCCAAGAAATGTAATGACTATGGGTTGGAAGCATGAAAGACAACACACACAAATGGCAGGTCGAGAAAGTAGTTCGTCAGGCCTTACCATAACCCTACCACATTCAGTTTGAGCTCGACTATACAAAGCTATGGTGTGGACTCATGTCATCCCCAGAACCAAAAGAGTTACATTATCAACCGATGATGGAGGAAATATTTCTGGAGCTTGAAATACATATAAATCAGGAGATATAAATCCCTCCCGAAGAACAAAAACCCAGAGTACCTTTAATAATTCCCCTAATCAACCATTTCTAAGATGTAGCAATCAACCTTGCAAATCCATCTCTAGGGAAAAGAAATCAAATGGCCAAAAAGGATAAATGGAAAAAGGTTGTTGAGGAGGAAGAGCTAGTAATCAAAACATAATAAATATGGAGGGAAACCTTCCAATCAAATGAAGACATCGACTTCAATGACCCGAAAGTCCAAGAAAAATTGTCGAGCATTACGACCAAGATTTTCAAAAAAATAAAGAAAATTCGACAAGATACTAACACCATGAAAATAATCTACAGTTCTTCAATAGGACCGGGGATGAAAGAGGCCATGCAAAAAGACAAAGAACAAAAACAACAAGTAAATAAAATAAGGAGCACAACTCGGCAAATAGAGACAAGATGAACAAAGAGATAGAAAAATATGGAAGCCAAGACTACCATCGTCAGGTCGACACAGATCACAATCAACATGACAGAATGGGAGATAAAGATGAGAACAACACAAGAAAATAAAAAGGCGGTCGACACAACAATCGACCTAAATAGAGAATCACCCCCGGTCGAGCCAATAGCCATAATAGAAGAACAACTAGCAAAGAAAAAGAAAAGGAAACTTATAATCGATAAGTTGTCGGAAGCAACAACATCCGACCAACCAATAGAATCGAACGACGAAGAGATTGAGATAGTCTCAACAAAACAACAACATTTGGTCGATGAGATACCAATTGAGTCGACTCACCTTGTTGAGTCGGTATAGGAACAAAAGTTGGTCGTCGAAGTACCAACTCCAACAACCCACACAGTCAAGTCAATGCAACAACACGAGTCAGTCATCCAGGTACAAGACTAAGGGGTTTAGCCATCCGTGACGGTGGAGCAGTCAACCTTCCAAAAAGAATCCAACCTGGAGGTGGGGGAAAGCCAACAATTCGATACCTGTCAGCCTAAAAATAATCAAGACTCAGGGCCAATCAATGAGATACCAGGCATACCAATAGAGAGTCTAGAGAATATGCATATTGAGGTGAACTCTCTCGAGATTCACCTTATCATCCCTAACCAAGAAGTAGAGGAAGAGGAAACGAACCAGCAAAACATATCGCTTCCACAAAGTCAGCCTTCAGTACAACATCAAAGCACTCCATCCACACAATAAACAATATTATCCCCGGATAAAGATGGACAATCATCAAAGTCCTCACACAAAAGAAAGAAAAATAAGTCATCAAAGATCAATTTCAGAATGACCCAACCAACCAGCCCATCAGGTTCCACTTTCGAGGTCACAATCAACCCGACCACTATTTCCGACCAATACCTCTTCGACTTACATGACGTCATTTCAAGAGAATCAACAAAGAGGTGGAAAAAAGTGATTAAAGAAGGAAGTCAGGTAGAAAAATTAAAAGAAGAGAAAAGGAACATGTTACATGAATGCAGAGAAGAGGTCAGACAACATGAAGGGATAGAGTGACTGCTATAGGTACATAACTCTTTAGAAGGGTTTAAAGATCTGATTGGAAGGTTGATCAAAATCAGTACAGAACACCATCAACAGGCAACGAGACTTCAAAAAGAAAAAGAGGATGTCGAACATAAACTAAACATGGCATCCAAGGAGATTAAAAAAACTCAAGAGAAGATAGCCACAGCCATGGCGGTAGAACATAATAATCTTAAAGGATTCAAACAAAACATGGATAAAATTGCTAAACAAGTTGTACTGCTACACTCTGTGGTAAGCGACTGACTGACTCACTTTGCAGATTCCTTGAACAAATACAAGATACAAAAAGTTGCAATTGAAAGTATAGAAAGAACACAAAATTTGACCACCGACAGCAAAATCAAAGAAGCTCTCACCTTGCAGCTAACAAAAGAAAAGGCAGTGGAGCTAAAACTTTCACAACAAGAGTAGGAATGGAAGATGAAGGGGTACAAGGCGCAATTAGAAACCGACCGTACAGTCAATCGTCTCACTCATCTCAAAGATAAGATGCAAGATATAGAACAGTAGTTCAACTCAGAGTCAGCCTTAGTTCAAACAACAAAGATAGCAGAAAAAGTTGACATGCTTGCCCAAATGAAAATACTAATATTAGAAGCACAAAAGGAGATCAATGCATGGTGCAAATTTGCACAACAAATGAAGCATTCACCCCCCAACATCATTTAGGCCGCCTCCATATTCAGCACAGAAACTGAAAAAGACAATGCAGTTGACTCAACCAGTGGCATAATTCCAAGCGAAGCAGAACAAACAAATGCAACACCTTAAGTTGGTCAAGGACACAAAAATTTTGTCTCCTATTTCATTATTTCTTCCTCTCTTCGTCTTCTACTTCTCAATATTGTAATCAATTTTTGTAAAATTAATTTTGTATACTCCCTCTTTGCTTAGGACAAGCAAGGAATTGAGGTGGGGGGAGATGTTGTAGGGGCTAGTTGACTCTGTCAACTAGACCCACCAGTCGACTAAGAAATATTCGGTCGATTGTTGTAGTCAGAAATGTAAGTCGGTCGCAGTAACTGATAACCGACCGACTCAGGCAGTTAAGTAGTTACAACTTCCTGGTAACTAGACATATAAGAATATAAATAGACAACCGCATAGAGACTTTGATAGCTCGATGTGAGAGATTGTATACATTATATTGCATTGCTATATCCTTTAATAAATACAGATCTGTGGGCTCTCACTACTTCTGTATGTCTTTATCTATATCTATATGTGTGTATCTTCTATGTTGTTTATGTAAAAACTACCAATAACTCTCCCTACTTTCCCCTAGATTACAACAACTTTTAAGAAAAAACATAATTATGTTTAAATACAAACTTAAAAAACATAATTATGTTTAAATACATGAATAAGTTTGTATGACTAATTTATGTATGTTTGTTAACATTGCACTCATATCATATAAAACATATATTTGTATGTTTATTGATATATCAATGTCTTAATCTTTAATATTATGTGTGTAAAATATGAAAGTTTTAATGTTATTTAAACAATTCCAAAACGTGCAATACTTATCCATGTCCTAGTGAGAGAAGGGGACATAGCTACATGTGAACATAAAACATAGCTACATGTGAACATAACACAAGTATGCATGACTTATGAGATAAGTGACTGCTTTAAGAAAGAAAAGGTCGTGAGTGGAGCACATAAGTCAAGAACTTATGTGATTTAAGTGTCAGTAAGTTGAATAATTTTTAAAATAGTTGTTGAGTTGGAGTTGTCCACATGTGGATGAGAATCAATTTCTTACCAGCACCAAAAGTCAAGGAATAAATATTTCCACTATTCAAGTTTTGTGCAGAAGAGAAAGTGTGTACATAGTTCTAAGAATAGAAAGTGAGCGAGTTAGTAAAAGATTTACCAACCTTTGTTCGTACTCTGAGCCGGTCCATTTTACAATATGTGGAAATTGATCCGTCGCTCACACGGCATTGAAGTATTGAGTAGTTGTGTTCAAACTTTATTTTGATTCTCGCCCTAATAAATAAACTCCATTACATACCTAGCTAGCTGCTCAAAGAGATAAATATTTGAATGTGCTTTGCAAGAAATCCAATCCAATGGAAACAGTGAAATCACTGGAGAATGTGCTTGCCATGAATGGCGGAGACGGAGATACCAGCTATGCTCGCGTTTCTTTATTTGGCCAGGTAGCTACTTCAATTAATTTTTTCAATTCGAGTTTTTATTCAATATCTCTAGTTGAATCATAATCAACAGTTCTGGAGAGTTATAGATTGATCCCCACTTCAATCCTCCTCGTAGTATTGTAGATTGTTTCACCCATTCTCCAAATTTTTGTGAGATGTATGCAGTTGAAAACGATACAAGCGATGAAGCCTATTCTGGAGCATGAAATCTGCCAACATATGAGCTCTGACAACCTGAAAGGAGGAGATGGGGTATTTCGCATTGCAGACTTTGGGTGTGCAACCGGAATAAACACTCTTCTTGTGGCCGACACCATCGTGCAAGCCGTCCAAACAACGTGCAGTTCTCGTTCTATCGAGGTGCCAGAATTTCAAGTTTACTTTGCTGATCTTCCTTCTAATGATTTTAACTTGCTCCTTCGTTCGCTACCTCCACATCAACAATTAGCAGACCGCGCGCACAAGAAGGATGAAGACGATCAGGGTTTCACTGAGCCTCCGGCGACGAGATCTTACTTTGCAGCAGTGGTCTCCGGATCGTTTTACAAGAGACTTTTTCCACCAAAAAGCCTCCATTTTTGTCACTCTGCTAGCAGCCTTCACTGGCTTTCGAAGGTAAATGCTCTTCTCTCTCGCCCGGCACCCCGCTTCCTTTCTCCTGGCGGGGTTCTTTCTTATTTTTACCTGAGATGCTTTTATAACCCTATAAACATGTATTAGACAAATTTTGTGATGGTGCGAGGGACGGTATCATCACTTTTATATTATATTCTCTCCTCTTTCTACGGAGACTTTTTTCGGGTTTATCTCGCTCTTATATAATTTGATCTTCTCCTTCACTATTCTCTAATACCTTCAGTCGTTTGTTCCCTTTTAAGTGTCTGCGGTCAACATAATAATTGAAAAACAATGATATTGCAGGTTCCCGATTGCGTTGTAGACAGAAATTCTCCGGCTTGGAATGGAGGGGCAGTTTATATATCCAGAGATGAAGTGGGTGCTGCCTATCTCTCCCAATTTCGCAAAGATTTTTCTGCATTTTTAACAGCACGGGCAGAGGAGATGGTACCCGGAGGATGCATGTTCATATGTCTAACGGGTCGTAATTCCGTGGACATAAAAGAGCAATCCGGAATAGGACACATTTCTCATTACATGGAAGCTGCGTTTGAAGAGCTTATCAAGGAGGTAATATATATTCTTGTTCTTCTGCACTGTCAATGTTAATATAATTATATGGAATTTGATGGATTTAAGAGGTGCAGGGAATGATTGAGAAGGAGAAAATGGACTTGTTCAACTTGCCAATCTTCTGCCCAAATGTTGAGGAGTTGGAAAGCATAGTGAAGATGGAGAAATCGTTCGAGATTGTGGAGAGTGTCAAGTTGTTCAGCGGGCTCCCTCTGCATCCATTTTCAGAGGTGAGTAAAGGCGATGAGGAGATGTTCGGGAGGATGGTAACGAATAGTTACAGGGCAGCGTTCGAGAATCTTGTGAGAGCTCAGTTGGATTCGGATGTGTTAACGAATGAATTTTATTTGAGGATTGAAAAGATGGCAACTGCCAAATGCCAGGAATATCTGCGCCATCGAGGTGATCAGCTTGTAGCCTTTCTAGTTCGAAAATGACATGAAGCATTTCTGGTTGCGGGATTGAGAGGCATTTCTGGTCCAGAAGCAGTTAATTAGATATATTTCTTATTTTCATTTTCTTCGTGAGTCGGAGTGATGTCATATGAGGATTTGGCTTCTAAAAGATCTAGGGGATGGTTCTGGGAACTTCAGCCTCAAATAGATTGATGTTAACTTAAAAGGCTATGCCTACTTAATTGATGTAAAATAAAGTGGATTTTCATGTTTTGGATTGGAAAGATAAATCTCGTGGTGATGAGAAATTCAGCAATTTGAAAATCTATGAAAATTATATGAAAATAAAAAGAGATGGGTTTGCTTTTCTATGACATGGGTTTGTAGATAATGTTATTGATTTTGGTCATATACATGTAGTGTATTATAGACTTACATTTCCGTAACCCATTTTATTTTTCATTTTTTTCAAATTTTGCATATATTTTATTAAATACACAAGTAATAGTATCAATCACACAATAAATTAATGTAATGAATACCAACAAGTTTATCTCAAGTAATATCTCAATCTCACACTATTATGTGATTCTTAGTTGGAGATAATCTTTTTCACAATCAATTATCTAACAATTTCCTAAATTGTAAGATCAAACCATTCTTGTAGAGATTGTTCTCTACTTTACAAACATAATGTTCTCACATAAGATTAAGACAAGTAAGAATTATATATTCTAACACTCTTCCTTAATGAATAATTGCCTTAATCTCCATCATTACTTTGTTAACTAATCTAGTGGTTAACTAATGCGGTGGTTATGTTCAACTATTCGTGTAACTGTAACTGTCTATAACTGTAATTGTCCGCAACTATCCCTCAAATGTCCGCCTATACATAATGTGTCCAGTTTTAATTAATAACATTGATATCTGTATTTTGTGCATACTGTGGAGTTTATTTGGCCTGTGTACAGTGGTATTAGAGCCACGATTTTTTTTAAACCACGTTTTTGTTTAGAACTCCATGATATCGTGTGCCTGCGTGAGCTCCAGATTTGAGAGGAGCCACCTGTGACTGTGTGGTTGCAGTGTAGTTGCAGCGAAGGGACATCAAGTGCCCAAAGGCCCTCCAACATCCAGTCATTGAGCTTGTGTACGAGAGCAGTTGTGAGTAGTCTACAGAGCAGCCAAGGTCGAAGGTGTTGTGAGATTTTATTTTCTTTTTCTTGTGCAAATGGAATTTCATTTACAGAGATTAGTTTACAATGCATTCATTAGTATCAATTGTGGGAGTAGTGCTCTCCGGACAAGAAAATTACCAAGAATGGTTTCGAAAAATAAAAAATACTCTTATTTTTAATGATTTATGGGAGGAAATTTGTGAAGGCAAGGATGACAATGACCCAGAGCAACCTACAGATGCCAAACAACTTGTAATTTGGAAGAGTAAAGATAAAAAGGCACATGCTTTAATTTTTGCCTCAGTCACTAAAGAGGTAAGCATACATATTCTTTCCAGCACCACAACATTTAAAGCATTAGATAAATTAAAAGATCTTTATGACTCCCATTCAGAGATGGAAATTATACAATTGTTGATGAAGTTGTTTAATCTAGAACTGAAAGATAATAATCCCATGAAGTTAGCTTCCGAAATTAAATCTCTTTTTCATGATATTGACTCAACTGGTGTCAAAGTTGATTTACAACTCAAATCATTTATTAAAGCCCTATATCCTACCTATTTGCACTACTTAGAGTCTCTTCAAGCTAGTGGACAGATGAAAGCCATGACTTTTGATAAACTGGTAGACAAAATTGCTGAAAGAGAGAAAGATTTTGGGAAGAAGGAATCTTTTTCCACTTCCATAGTTGAGACTTTGTATCTTTCACAGAAAGAGCAGAAACCTAGAGGAGAGTCTGCTAGATTTGAAAATAGTCAAAGAGTTCGTGGTAGGAGACCATTTAGAGGCAGGGGAGGTCATTATCATCAAGGAGACAACCAACACGATGATAGACAACAAAAACATTTTTAGAATGATAAACAATCTCTTAAGTTCTATAGGTGTGGTCAATTGGGTAATACCTATTCTCATTGTCGCACTCATTGGGATAGGATTAGTGAGAAGAAAGAGAAACAACCTCCAGATAAAGGAAAACCACCTGAATCTGTCAACTATATTGTTGCACATTGTAATCTTAGTATAAATGAAGTTTTTAGCACTTCTTTTGCTTCTTAGGAAGACACTTGGATTTTAGATATTACAGCCACTTACCATATGACCTTCAAAAGAGATTTTTTTGAGACATTCAGTAATCACATTGATGGAATAGTTTATTCTGCTGATAAGTCCCAGTTAAAGCCTTGAGGAATTGGATCTATTCGACTTTGCCTACCAGGACTTGTTGATTATATTTTGCATGATGTTCTTTACACTCCTCAATTAAAAAGAAATCTGATGTCTCTCATACATATCAGGAAACAAGGACATTCTATACATATGTTTGATGGTATATTTGAAATAAGAAAAGCATCCGATCAGGTGAATGTTATGACTGGTGTTGAAGAAGACAAACTTTTAAAACTTAAAGGGACATCCTCTTTTCAATCTAATTCAGCTCTTTTGGCTCAACATAGTGATACTTTGTCTTCCAGCTTATTGTGGCATGCTCATTTTGATCGTATTAATTATGATAGTATTTGCATTATGAAACAACAAGGTATTCAAGGGCTTCCTACTATTCCAAGAAATCTTTCTCCATGTAATGCTTTTATTTTAGGCAAGCATTGTAAACAACCTTTTTATGGATCTACTTTACGAGATTCCAGGAAGTTAGGTCTCATACATTCTGATTTATGTGGGTCCATGCTTGTTCAATCTGTAAATGGTAATAAATATCTGCTAACTTTTATTGATGACTACACGAGGATGTGTTGGGTTTATTTTTTGAAAGAAAAATCTCAAGTTTTTGCAACTTTTAAGAAGTTTCATTTATGGATTACAAATGAAACTCAACTTAATATTGGCACTCTACGATCAGATAATGGTGGTGAATACACCTCTAATGAATTTGAAAATTACTTACAAGATAATGGTATTAGACATCAGACCATTGTTCCTTATACTCCACAACAGAACGGTGTAGTAGAGCGCATGAACAGAACTTTGCTTAATATGGTAAGGTCAATGATGTTTTTTCATAATGTCAGGTTGATGTTTTGGGGAGAAGCAGTACTTTGTGCCATTTATATTCGCAATCATTGTCCTTCTACTACCATCAATAATAAGTCTCCTTATGAATTGTGGTATAATCGTCTTCCTGTTGTTCAACATTTCAGAGTTTTTGGTTCTCCATGTTATGATTTAATTCCTAAACAACAACGCGACAAATTAGGTGCAAGAAGTCACAAATGTTTTTTCTTGGGGTATTCTAATACCTCCAGAGATTATCGATTGTATGATGAGGAAAACAAGAAATTTGTTGTTTCAAGAGCTGTTGTTTTTCTCGAATTTGCTAAAGATACTTCTACTATTGATAGGCAACTCAATCATTTGGATAGATTCTCTTCCAAGAAGTTTTATTATGAATGGAATAATGATCTCCCACATCCTGAAGGGGGGATTCATATTCTAGACCAGTCTGTGGATTTTCCTTCAACAACACCTGAGAATGAGACCACACCAAAGAATGAAGAAAAATTAGTTGATAGCAATGTTTTTTATGATAATAATGTTTCTGTAGAAGAAAAATTGGTTAATAATAATGTTCCTACCGAGGAAAAATTGGAGGATATTAATGGTCCTGAAGAACCTATTTCAAACACTCTTGAAACTGAGCAAACATTGCAGCAATCAGTATGCAAATCAACACGAACCAAGACAATGCCAAAAGGTATGGTGAATTTGAGTTAAAATTTTATGTTGTTAATAAACCTACTACTTTTGAAGAAGCCACTAGTTGTAATGAATGGAAAGTTGGAATGCAAAAAGAGTATGATGCTCTTATTAAAAATGGCACTTGGAGGTTGGTGGATCCTCCTATTGGCATTAAATCAATTGGTAGTAAGTGGATTTATAAAACTAAATATAAAGTTGATGGTTCTCTTGATAAGCACAAAGCAAGACTTGTAGCAAAAGGGTATGCACAAAAAGAAGGTATTGATTATACAAAAAAATTTGCTCCTACAATGAAATGGGGCACTAATAGAACCTTATTTTCTCTTGCAGCTCAAAAAGGATGGAAAATACATCACATGGATGTAAAAACTGCCTTCTTAAACGGAGATTTAAAAGAAGATGTTTATATGTTGCAGCCAGAGGGTTTTTTCTATTAAAGGAAAAGAACATAAAGTATGCAAATTGATAAAACCATTGTATGGTTTAAAACAAGCACCTCATGCTTGGTATGAAAAGTTAACGGAACATCTTCTCAAGTTGAATTATAAGCATTTCAATCTAGATGATGCAACTTTATTTGTTAAGAAAGTTGGAAGATCGATTGTATATCTAGTTGTCTATGTAGATGATTTGCTTATCACAGGAAATAATGATGATTATATAGCATCTATTAAAAAAGAGTTGCAGAAGGTTTTTGATATGACAGATTTGGGATTACTACATTATTATCTAGGGATCAAAGTAGATCAAAAATCGAAGAACATTTTTATTTCTCAGAAGAAATATATTGGAGAACTATTGAGCAAATTTGAGATGAAGGATTGTAATCCTGTTTCTACTCCAATGGAGCAGAATCTAAAGCTTACTTCAAATGAAGGTAGTGCATTTGAAGATCCAACAAAGTACAGACAACTTGTTGGAAGTTTAATTTATCTTACTACTACTCATCTTGACATAACTTTTGTTGTAGGAATACTTTCCAGGTTTATGCATCAACCCTGTGAAGGTCATTGGACAGTAGCAAAACGAGTGTTCAAATATTTAAAAGGAATTCAATCATATGGCATCAAATATTCTAAAGTTTCAGACTTCCATCTCATTGGTTATTCAAATTCTGACTTTGACGAAGATAAAGAGCATGGGGTGTCTGCTTCAGGTTATTTGATGAATCCTGAATCAGTAGCCATCACTTGGAGATCACGAAAGCAATCAGTTTCTGCTGATTCTACAACCAAAGCCAAATACGTTGTAGCAGCTCAAGCCACAAAAGAAATCATTTGGCTTCGAAAAATTCTTGAAGACTTGCAGGAGAAACAAATGACTTCGACGCCTCTCTTTGTTGACAATACTTTCGCAATACAATTGGCCAAAAATCCTAAATTCCATGATCGAACTAAACATATCAACACCAAATATCATTTGATTCGAAATCATGTTGAGGCCAAAACCATTTATCTCAATCATTGTTCCACTTCAGAGCAAATTGCGGACATCTTTACTAAATCTTTGGGTCGAGAGAAATTTGAAAATTTTCGAATGATGCTTAGGATGACAAATGTCCCTTTGGATTAAGGGGGGAATGTTAACTAATCCGGCGGTTATGTTCAACTATCCGTGTAACTGTAATTGTTTGTAACTTTCCGCAATTGTCCCTCAAATGTCCGCCTATACATAATGTGTCCAGTTTTAATTAATAACATTGATCTCTATATTCAGTGTGTACTGTGGAGTTTATTTGGCCTGTGTACATACTTCAGTTCTGTTGTTGTCACAGGACTTCTGGTGATGCCATCTTCATTATTGTCTCAACACTTACATCAGCTTCTCTTTGACTAGGCTTGCTTCACTATGGTCTTTATCCTTGAATTTTTTGCTTCTTCCTTTTATACCTGCATAAACTAGTAAATGCAAACAAATAATCATTGATGTCCATATAAAAATAAATCCATCTACCGAGATACATGGGTACCATCTATTGTACTTGTTGGGATTTGGTGATAACGAATTCTTCCAAGGATGGATTTGGATCCTATTATTATGTGTTGGTTACAACTAAATAGACCAAGTTAGAATATGGATAGGGATTGCATTTAATATTCAGTTTCTTGTGTGAATGTATAAATTCATGTAAGCCTGTAGAGGCAAAAACGACTGTGAGAGACTGAGTGTGTGAGAGACTTGAAAATCTGATGTAATCTCCATAATCCGAATAATAAGACAATCGATGCCTATGCTTGGTGGACGTAGCCCAACGTTTGGGTGAACCACGTGAAATCCCTGTGTCTATTTCTTATGTGTGTGTGATTGATAATTATCATTGAGAATTGTGTTTTCCGCATGACAATTCTAACAAGTGGTATCATAACTAGTTAGAGCTGGTTGGAGGAGCGTTAAATTATCGAAGGAGTTGCATAAGTGAGGTACGTACATTTCTGCAGGTCCCTCCTCTCGAAGGGTGTAAAAACTTATTACTCAACCTTACACTCGTTAAAAATTCCTAGAATTTCCACAGTTGCAAAAAAGGCACAATGCGTAGATATTTCACTATTTCTGCACTCCAACTGAGTCAAGAGGTGCGGGCGCCTCCCTTAAGTAAAAAATCCCTGATCTCATTTTAAATTAATTCGCATGGTTTAAGGCATGGTATGACTCCTTTGGTAAATCAAAGTTACGACTCGTGTTTTGGTAAACATTCGCATGTATTTTATTTTGGAATATTCGCACGTGGTTTTTTAAATTGGATTTCCTTTTAAGAAACGTGAACAAGTCACGTGCAGAGGTATAAAATATTTTTTTATATTTGGAATATAAAGTGAATTAAAAGGTTAAAGAGTGGATAGTTAAAAGGTTAAAGAGTGGATATAAAAGGTATATAATTTTTTATTATTATTATTTTAAACTTTTTGGGGTTATTACTTAACCTTGTTTATTAAGGATCCACATTTAACCTTATATATTAATCCTCCACTTTTAAAAGGATTTTTTATAAGCAGTGGATATTGGGAGATTTTTTGTGCTAATGACTAAGATGCATAGTTTGAAGTTTGAAGTTGAAAAGTTCAGCGGTCAAAACAACTTTGAGCTCTGGAAGATTAAGATGTGAGATTTACTGGTGCAACAAGGGTTGCAAAATCATTGGCGGACAAGTCAAAGAAACCAACAACCATGACAGAATGGGAATGTGAAGATCCAGATGTGAAATCTCTTAGTACCATTCATTTATGTCTGGCAGATGAGGTTCTGTTTAATATCATAGGAGAGGATACAACCTTAGGCTTATGGAGCAAGTTGGAAAGTATATATATGACGAAGTCCTTGACAAGAAGAATCTACTTGAAGAGACAGTTGTACAGTTTGCAGATGAAAGAAAGTACAAAAGTTGTTGACCATTTAAATACCTTTAATACCCTTATAGTTCAATTGACTAGTATGGAAGTTCAATTCGAAGATGACGATAAGGCTATTACACTATTGTGTTCGTTGCCTGAGTCTTGGAATAATTTAGTCACCTCTATTAGCTTTAGCTCAGCGGATGTTTTAGATTATGACTCTGTTGTGGGAGCTTTGTTTCCTAAGGAGATGAGGAGAAAATCTAGTAAGGAAACCTCAACTTTAGAGGCGATGCTGATCAGAGGTCGAACCACATAGAAGAATGAGAGAAGGTCTTTCCGATATAAGTCAAGACACAGAAAGGGTAAAGAAAAATGCTAGTACTATGTTAAATAAGGAAAAATCTACAAAGGAAGCAAATTTGGCTATAACAAATTCAGGTATGATTGATCAAGTTTTATCCATTTCTAGTAATTTACAATATCAATAAGAATGGCAGTTAGATTCAGGTGCCTCCCACCACATGTGCTCACATAGAAATTGGTTCTTTTCTTACCAATATGTTGATGATGGTGTAGTGTTTATGGGAAATGGTATTCGTTGTAAAACTGTTGGGGTTGGCAGTGTTAGAATCAGGATGTTCGATGGTATTGTTAGGGAATTAACGGATGTTAGATACGTACCTGATCTTAAATCAAATTTGATTTCATTAGGAGTGTTGGATTCTTGTGGATATAAGTATACAGGTCAAGGTGGAGCTCTCACAGTGTCGAAAGGTAGTTTAGTAGTGATGAAGGCAACAAAGGTTGATAACCTTTATAAGATGGAAGGGAGTACTGAAGTGGCATATGAAGTGATAGATGTATCTTCTTGTTTATGGCAAAAACATCAAGTTCATAAGAGCAAGAAAGAATTGCAGGTACTGGTAAGAGATAAATCAGTTCCAGGCTTAAAATCTTTGTTTCTGAATTCTTTCTTGTTTTATATCTCTGCAAGTTAAGATGATGGTATAAAGGGATGTTGTGTGTGGGATCCTACTTCTCACAAGGTCATCATTGACAGAGATATTGTATGTATGGAACAACCAAAAGAGTTGATTCAAGATAGCAACGGTAAATTTCTTTGCATGCTAAATAATTCATTGTATGGCCTATTAGTACCCAGGCAAATATACAAGACATTTGAATCCTCCATAGTGAGTCATAATTTTTCAAAGGGTAGGAATGACTATATGGTTTATAGTACATTCACAGTCTTGATGTTCTTTTTTGATGATATCCTTGATGCAAGCCGAAGCATGGATAAAATCAGTAAGAAAATGACTCGGGTGGACAGGACAATTCAGATCAGGGATCAAGAAGCAGCAAAACAAATTATGGGCATGGAAGTATACATAGATGGTAATGGTAAGCTGTGGTTGGACTTCAATATGAACATTGTAAACCATTTTTTATCCCTCTTGCTTTCCATTATAAGTTTTCTTCAAGCATAGGGCATGTCTATAAAGAAGAAAAGGTTATGTCTCGTGTAAGTTCAGTAGGAGGTTTGTTGTATGTGATGAAATGGTTAAGACTAGATGTTTCACATGCTAATGATGTTGTTAGATACGTGACAGATTCAAGGGTTGCAGTGAAATGGGTGCTTCATCATTTGAGAAGAATAAATGTCACCTATAATGGTTACACTGATATGGTATGTGATGATTGTAATGTATATTGTAATACATGTGTTATGGATAGAAGGAGATCTATCAGTAAATATATCTCACAACACAGTTGTGGAAGACATGTTGGAGGTGGAGTGACCTAGGAAATCCAAACTCATGCAAATCACACAGGCGAGATCATGAAACCAGTTTTATTAGAGAAGTTGCAGTGTTGCTTGGCTTCTCTTGGCTTGCAGAAAAGGTGATGAACAAATGAAGGAGCAAGGTATCAGGTTAATTGTTGTCAAGGTGGAGATTGTTGGGATTTGGTCACAACGAATTCTTCCAAGGATGGATCTGGATCCTATTATTTTGTGTTGGTTACAACTAAATAGACCAAGTTAGAATATGGATAGGGATTGCATTTAATATTCAGTTTCTTGTGTGAATGTATAAATTCATGTAAGCCCATAGAGGAAAAAACGACTGTGAGAGACTTGCAAATTTGATGTAATCTCCATAAAATGAATAATAAGACAACCGATCCATATGCTTGGTGGACGTAGCCCAACGTTTGGGTGAACCACGTGAAATCCCTGTGTCTATTTCTTATGTGTGTGTGATTGATAATTATCATTGAGAATTGTGTTTTCCGCATTGACAATTCTAATAGTACTCACCTGTTCTCTAGGACTCCTTTTCACCTACATGGTTCATCAACATATTAGGATCTCCCTTAATCATAACTTGGTCCATCACATTCTGAGATAAATCCATGTCATATTCCCCCCTTTAATCGAAGATTCAATTTCTYYGACTCAACATCAAGCTTAGATACAAGTCCACGTGCCACCCTCGTACATATTTGAGTGGTTAATTCCACAACTTGATGCCMCATCCTCTTTATGATGAGAGGGATAACTATGTGTGAATCTACACCACAAMACGTATGCCTGAATAGTAGGGCTTACAACAWACATGGGGAACTTGATTAATGAGATTTTTGTGGTTGGGATTTTCAAAAGTGTTMGGATTAGCCACAGTTTTGTCAATAGATCATCGACGTTTCRGATCCAAATCAGGATCCATCTTCAYGMCAGGRAGCCTGGGTTTAAATGATGAGAAGAGCTGRTATTAAATACTAAAGGTGAAGGGAAACCTAGGTGTCGGCTAGGTTTTTAGTAAAAAACATAATTATTAAAATTATTCTTGATTAAGTTATTTAGGRTTTTTTTTKTTTTATTATTATTAGGTTTAATGCTTATTCTAATATTTATTAATTCATTGTTTTTTAATTTTAATTTTAATTAATTAAGTTCATAAGTTCTAGGTTTTATGTTAATTAAAGAAATCTTTTATATAAGACGTTACTTAGGTCTATTAGGGTTCAATTATTAAGCTATTCTAAACTATGTTAATTTTAATTTTATTGTTTTTATTATGAGTAATTATGTTCATAAGCCCTTTACTAGTTTTATTAAGATTGTTTATTTTAATAAGTGTTTTTTTTCTTTTTTCTTTTAAGAGGGTGTGATTATTAATTAGGTAGGGTTATTAATAAAACTAAGTTTAATAAAATAATTCTTTTAGTATTAAATTGTTTAAATAATAGTTCTTATAAAGGTTGGATTATCAATGATTATTCTTATTTTTATGAATCAAAGGGAACCCATTTTCACTTAATTCTAGCCCGCTATCTCTGTATAGATTACTAGGATGTTTTTGGATTTCAATAGCTTCTATAATACGTCGTTTAAAGAGGTGATTTTCTTTGGCGAGGATTTTGGCGTCTTCTAGGCGAACATGGTGTTTTGTTATAAGGGAGTGTTCTGCTAAGGCAGAGGTGCGGATGCGTTCATTCTTAATGTCAGCTCCATGTTCTCTTAACCTAATCTAGGAGCAACCAGTTTCACCGACATAGCATTTTTCGCATGAGCACTCTATTTTGTAGATTCCTTTGCCTTTGTGAGGGTCAAGTTTGTCTTTGACAGATCTCATATTATGTTTGATGGTTTCAAGTGGCTTGAAGGAGGTCTTAATCTCTTTTTTTTTAGGACTCTTGCAATGCTAGCGGTTACTCCTTGGATGCAAGGAAGGTATGCATCTCTATTAGGGTTCTGGTTTTTTGGGACGTTGGGATTATCGCAGGTTTTTTCTAGGGCTTTGTTTATTGGATTCTTAATGTCTTTGTGTTTATAACCTATGTTCTTAAAAAAATTTGTAAGGTGATCTGTTTCTTTATCTAGGTGCACTTCATCGAAGATTCTTATGGCTCTCGTGGCTAAATTTTTTAGGATACCTAGTTTCTAGTTGGGGTGGTGATGGGAGTTCACATGGAGATAGTTCTCTGTGTGGGTCTTTTTTCTATAAAACACATTTCCTATATCCCCTTTACTTTTCCTATTGATAATAACATCTAGAAAGGGGATGCTATCATTCTCTTCAAGTTCCATTGTGAATTTTATTTCTTCAGATATGTTGTTTAGGTGTCGAAAGAAATTTTGTAATTCCTCTTTCCCATGGGGCTAGAGAACATTAGTGTCATCAACAAATATTATCCACCTTAATGGTTTTAGGGGAAAGGAGTCCAGTGATTTCTTTTCAAAATTTTCCATGAAAAGGTTGGCAACAATGGGGGACAATGGGGATCCCATTGCTACGCTGTTGATTTGTTCATAGAATTCTCCTTGGTAACTAAAGAAAGTGGAGCGCAAGCAAACCTCGGCTAGGATTTTCGTTTATGGATCAATGACTTCTTTGACAATTTGAATAGCTTCATCTAAAGGGATTTTAGTGAAAAGGGAGACTACATCAAAACTTATGAGGGTGTCTTGAGGCCTTACTTTTTCATTTTTAATGATTTTAATAAATTCATTTGAGTCTTTTATGAAAGAGTCAATGTGGCCTACCAAGGGGCTAAGGATCTTGGCTACGTGTTTAGCTAGCTCATAGGTTGGTGAACCTATGGTATTCACTTTGGGTCTAAGAGGAATATCTTCTTTGTGAATTTTCGGTAGACCGCATATCCTTGGGGTGATCTCGTTGTTGGGGGTTAAACAATTTTTGGTTCTCTCGTCTAGGTTGGAACTATTGATGGCTTTATTTACTTGCCTTATAATCTTCTTAGTGGGATTGCAAGTAAGTTTCCTATAGCTGCCACTCTGGGATAGGTGTTCACTCATTTTCCTATTGTAATCACTAAGTTTCATAAGAACAATAGCGTCACCTTTGTCTGCCTTGAGAATCACTAAATTTCCATCGTTCCTTAGGTTCTTTAAGGCTGCGTGTTCTTCTTTACTAATATTTATTTTCGGAGGTTTGGCCTTGCATAGAATGACTGAGCAATCTTGTTTGATTAGATCTTTGTCTTCTTCGGTGAGGTTTTGTATGCTTTCCTCTACGCAACAGATAATGTTATCGATTGGAATAGAGGTCGGGGATACAACGAAGTTGAGTCCTTTCTCCAACATGCCCAGCTCGACTTTGTTTAATGCGTGCGTAGAGAGGTTCACTACATTCTTTGTGCTGGTATCTTTATTGTTGAGTAACCGCTCCAGTTTAGAAGTATGTATGTTTTGAGCTTGTTGGTAAATTTGGTCATCTTTTATGGTCGCAGTGGCACCCACTGTTTTCCACAATTCGAGTGTCTCGGTTTGCGCTAGTTTCAGGTGGAGTCTAAATACATTTTTGGATAGCTGTTCTAGATTACACCTATTCTTCTTAATTTCGCCTCTAACAATGGATAACCCTAGTCTGGAGAAGGTCGCATTGTTCCATTTGTTGTTTGCTCTGTGTTGGATCTACGCGAATTTGGGTAGCACGTTTTCATCCCTACATTTATTAAGAAATTCCAAATCTACTACTCTTCTCTTTATCTTAACCCTGAGCTTTTCTAAAACGTGAATCTCGTCTAGAGTCTCCCTACCGGGAAATAATCTGATTAATGAGATTTCTGTGGTTGGGATTTTCAAAAGTGTTTGGATTAGCCACAGTTTTGTCAATAGATTGTTGACATTTTGTTTCCAAATCAGGATCCATCTTCAGGACATGAAGCCTGGGTTTAAATGATGAGAAGAGCTAGTATTAAATACTAAAGGTGAAGGGAAACCTAGGAGAACTTACTTTCCTATGATGAGGCAATACATCTTGAACCAACATCGCATATGCATCATTAATTCAGGTACAACAAGCATCTAAAAATGATTTACATCGACACAAAGGTTACCATATTCCTTTGTAACAATCATATTCCCAAAGCCCGTTACATTGCCAGAAATATAATCTCATTTACATCTCATCTCGTAGTCTTCATAATAATTTGTCTAGTACTCAATGGTTCTTGCAAACATTTTCTAATCAAATTTGTCTAATATTGAAATGGCCAATTCAAACATAGACTCAAACTAGTGACAATAGTTGTCCAAACTAAATGTCACAACAATAAGCATCCCATTTTTTAACCAGACTTCTATGCATTTTTCATAACAAACAACTTATACTTTTAAGAATTTAAGAATACAACCTATCATTACTTTACATTCACCTTTGTCAATCATACGTCACCACGACTTTTCAATGGATCGTTGAGTCTAATCTACTCCATCAGGTTTGTCTCGATTGGATCATAGCCTATTTCCTTTCCATACCCATTCTGTGGATAACGATCACTACCACAATTTCATTGTTGGGCAGGTCAATGCCATAAACCTTGCTAGATGCCCCCACTGTGATAATTTTCACCCCAAACTTATGTATCATTATTTCTAGATGAAAGAACTAGTTACCATTTGCTGAATAAACAAACTATGCCGCTAACATTGCAAGATGGCATACTCTCAAGCCTACATATTAATTCCAATATGATAAGACTATAATGTTGAAGAACCTTTCTCAATGAAGATGCAGATTTCCAGAAGCATGCTTGGTTCAGCTATAACTTTCCACAACAAATTTTATACCTTGTAGCCAATTTTGAAGCTATTTGGTTAGACGAAGTCATGTAGAAAATCAGTCATCTCTGCAACAGAAATATCCTCTGATCAGATTGATGATAATTCTATTCTAAGTAAGACAACCTTCACTAGCACATGAATATCTCCACAATATTTCTTTCCTGAGTATACCATCCCAATAGCCAGTTCACGCCTCATTTGTTCGCACAACTACAAAATCCACGTTACTACAATCTCACCACATAACAACGTTGTTGCAGACTCCACGCAACAACACCCACAGATAAAATCAGTATGGCTGGCTCACGCTAAATAATTCACTCTTAAAAAAATATGAACTCTTCACTCTAATGGTAGCGTATACTCTCCCTAGCAATGGCTAGAGATTACATCCATCAATGGAGGCTTCTATGCGACACGCCTCAATCTCTGCAACACACCTCTTCACAGATTCTCTGCAACACACCTCTTCACAGATTCGTTGGATACACAAACATAAACTCACTATATACACACACCAACTACTCTACTCTCTGCATATTCCTGGGTACTACCGCGAGGACGTTAATCCCATTCCCCCTCTCATACCATATTAAAATGAGAGAGTACAGTATTACACAAAAATAATATCATTAATCACACATTTAAATTAATGTATTGAATATATATAAATATAACTTCATCTCAAGATAGATATTACACAATCACTCTCAATATATCTCAACCTCACACTATTTTCTGACTCTTAGTTGAAAAAAATCCCTTTCACAACTAAACACTATTCTCTGACTCTTAGATGGAGAAAATCTCTCTCACAACCAAGATTGCTCTCTACATTACAAACATAATATTCTCATACAAAACTAAAAATCACATATTCCGACATATTTAATTTATGAGATATTTACAATTATTTTGTATTATTTTTCATATATTTAACTTATGAGATATTTACAATTATTATGTATTGTTGGTTATATTTCATATTTATACTTAGTATCTAGATATTTACAATTATTTTGTATTGTTGGTTATATTTCATATTTATACTTAGTCTCTAATTAGAACATGAAATTATTATATTCAAAAATTAAGAAATAGGTTTTAGTTCTTAGTTTGGAAGAGTAAAGAGGTTTTTCATCATG
>JZKD02S1676959.1:106991-126874 GCA_000966675.3 Picea glauca | reverse complement strand
AAATCCAACTCTCTAACAACCTCTTAATAATAGGATCACACAACTAACGTAGAGATTAACTCTACTTCTCAATACATTAGCAAGTATATTAGATAAGTAGGAATTATATATTCCAGCACTCTCCCTTAATGACTACTTATCTAAATATCTATGTGGGCGTATCTTCGTGTGCTTCCTCTTGTACCTGCATCTGATTATTGACGTCCATATAAACAGAAATCCATCTACCGGAATACATGGGTCATCAGCCGCTGTAACCGCCAGTTCTATAGGAATCCTTTTCAGCTACATGGTTCATTCAACCATTCTTCCTCATAGCTCCCCCTTCATCACATCATCATCAACCTGGGTTTTATTTTGGCTTACCCATAACCTTGCTCTAGGTTTTCTCGGATTACCCTCAACCATGCACCAGGTTTTCTCAGATTACCTGTAACCATGCTCTGGGTTTTCTTGGATTACCCTCAACCATGCAACAGGCTTTCTCGGATTACCTGTAACCATGCTTTACATAGTGGTTTCTAGATTACCACAAACTTTTCACATTAGGGGGTATACAATGGCTCAGGTACATAGAATTTTCTAGGACCACTACATCAAAATATCCTAGTCTTACTTTCAATTACATGTCTCACAAATAACATAACTATGGGCACTGTCAAACCAAAAAATATCAATAACAATACTTGTAAAATCATAACTCAATCACACTTCTCACAATCAATGCTATGTGAGTCCGACGGAATGAGCACGTACACCTCACTTCATTTCGCTATAACACCTCCATGTAATGTGTAGAAGAACTTTTTTGAACATTCTCTTCGGCAACACTATGGTTCCGGGATAACACCTCAGGCTCACGGGCAGAGAGATCACGCCCGCTTCCATTACGCACTCTCCGATCGAACCACTGCACTGCAGCTGCTTCACCGGTCGTGCTTTAGGTAATCTCCGTGTAATTTCATAGAACATTTCATTGACATTTTGCGCCATCTTTGTTGAGGTTTCCATGAAAAATAGACCATTTTGCTTTGCATATGTTTCAGCTTCCTCTGCTTCAACCTTCCTCTTCGCTGCCACATCAGCCTTATTTCCAGCAAGAACCATAACCAAATTTGGGTTGCCTTGTTTTTGCGGCTCCAGCACATCTGCTCTCATGTATCCCACCACCGACGAAGAAGGAATATTGTTATTATCTGTGCTATTGTTATGAAAGTCCTTTTGCGAGGGCAGCTTCAGAGAGGGGATTGCGGGATCAAGTCCGGGCGGTGACAGGCTCAGTGACGTCGGCAGATCGACGCCGACTGAGACGGACGTCGTTTCCTGTAGATTCGCAACTGTTTTCCCGAAGGAACCGAAAAAAGACCCGACGGGCACGGGCTTGTACAGCACACGTCCCGGGTTCAAGTCGCTCCGGTCTGAAACCTCCAGCTCGACCTCCACATCGGGGCCCTGCTCTGCCCCCAGTTCTCCTAATCTCTTGAGCTGCTCAGAGTCCACTTCCCAGTTGCTACAACAGTTGTCCTCCAGCGCGCTGCTGCCATCGTGGGAGAAGCCATCGTTGCTCCGCTTCCGAGCGGCATCTAAGCTGCTGATTTCGTCGTCCAAATCACCAACTCACGCCGTTAAAAGGCTCGAAATGATCGGCTTCCCTTATTTTGAGACTCTGGCCGTCAAGCTCCTGGATCTTGAAGCTCCTGCAGAAGTGCCCTGCACACCAACGCTTATTGAAGCATATTTGGTAGTGACATCAAAACATGCCCGTCCTTTCAACTACGTAAATTAATGCAACAATGGCTTGCAACTATGGAAGCCATTAAACAATGTAAAAACGGTGGTTGCAGGTCAATCTACCAACAACTCTGCAATAATGTCTCAATCAAACCTCTGACAATGGCAAGCAGATCTCCACATCAAACAGGAATTTACGCTTCCCCATTTCGACTAATAAACCTCTCCGACGCAGTCAATTGATGGAATATTACAGAGACTGAGCATCTCGCAGCTTCAAGTGGCCCAAAAGAGATACGTTGATAATTTCGTCGGATTCAACGAATCCACGGAGATCTTCCGCCTTCAGTTTACTGTGGCCAAACTCCTGTGATGGCCAATATTCTCGACAATGGCACTCGCTTAAAGATTTCCTGATCTTGAGCCTGAAAATATGTTGACCACAAACGTACGCGGCCTCTACCTAGCTCAACCACCCAATCCACCTTCAATGTTGCTTGACCCTTCTGCTTCTACGCGACAGACTGTGGCGGCTTCCTCTGCCACGGATTGATTATGTATTTCTTCAGCTCGGCCCCTTCACCACTCGTCCACCCTTTCCACGGCTTTCAGTTTTACACAGCCCAATCCACAGTCAACTCTGCGGACATATGGCCCTAATCTGCAACAGTTCATACGCCATATGAGTGCATATAATTAGCACTCAGAAATTATCCACTCTACTCTCCACATATTTCTGGGCACTCCCGTGAGGGAGTCACGCCCAGTCTTGACGCTCTGATCCCATGTTAAAATGGGAGAGTAGAGTGATATGAACAAATATTCAATTGCTTACAAAATCAATACAATGGACTCTATTATATAGAGTGTACAGGTTGTTATCAGATCTAACTTATTCTAAAGATAACTGGAGAGGTGAGAGAATATCTCAACCACACACCAAACAAAGATCTCACAAATCCAACTCTCTAACAACCTCTTAATAATAGGATCACACTAGAGATTAACTCTACTTCTCAATACATTAGCAAGTATATTAGATAAGTAAGAATTATATATTCCAACAAAAACACATATGGAAACTAAGCCCATTGAATTGCATTTGTTAAAGGTTTGAGAAATTATTTGCTAAAAGCAATTTACAGACTTGTATTTATAAAAAAAAGGAGTTGTATTTATAAAAAAAAGGTGATGGTAAGTGTAATTGTATTATGATACCACATTTTAGGGTAACAAATTTGGAGTCCAAGTGTTCAATTGGCATGTGAAAGACAATAATGAAGAACGAGGATTAGGGTTTCCATGTTTGAGATATCACGAGATCATCCGCTGCTATGTACAAACATGTCATTTATCAACGTAAAGATTGAACACAAAGGTGGGGACTTGCTGATTTGCAGCATCTTGGTTTACTTAATTATTGCTGCATCTAGTGGTGCCACATAAATTATTGAGCTTTGTCGTCGGACCAACCCAGCTCTGTTTACCAATAACGATTAAACGACGCCCATTTTGCTCTCTAAGTTTTACTCCTCTACTTCGTTATTGTTGCATCGAATGGTGCCACATAAAATATTGCGCTTGTCCCCTGGCTAACCAATGCTTTGCATTAATCTAATAAAGAGAATCTAATCGAACTATTGTTCAACGTGCTCCACGATCGGAAATTTATATAATATATTCCATGATACCAAGATAAACTGAGACTCCGCTGCACATCAAACCAAATGTTTACCAATAACTCAATGCAAAATATTTATTTTCATTTTTATAATTCTCAGACCCAAAGACTCCAGGCTTGAATTTCATTTCAAAGTCGAAGATTCGCATTCCACCACCCATCAGAATCCCGTATCATATTTTTCTTCAATATATAATTCTTCTCTTGCTGCTGCTTATCTCATGATAATCATTGTTATTTGGAAACAGCTAATCAATTAAGTGATTAACTGTTAGCTAAGCATTGTACTTGAAAATAATTAATTAATTAAGTCTTAACTACATTAAGAGGCCAGTTAATGAAACATCAACCCTATCTTTATTTGAGGCGAAGTTTAGTTGGAAGCATTGTTGGAGAAATATATTAAATTTCAAATATATTGGTCGATCAAATTTTAGAAAAAACAAAATTTATATTAATTTTTTTTTCCCTGGACACTATGTTTAACATTACAAATTACAAAACAATTTTTAATTAACAGCAAAACTAATAACATTCAACCCAAAAAAGAATACAATATAATAATGATGTGCAGTAGGTAGAGATATGTTCATGTGAATCACGTTTACTCCATCAAATATCCACTTTAGAAAAATTTAAAAAAATAATACACTGCTACAGAAGAATCATTACAATCGAGGACAGTTTCATGCGCACAGAGCATCCCGCATTTGTAAATGGTTTTTATAACTTATAAAATCGAGCAATTTTTTCTTGGAAAAAAAAACAAAGGACAGATTCATTAAATAAATAGGATAGCAATTTTTTCTTGGAAAAAAAAACAAAGGACAGATTCATTAAATAAATAGGATAATAATTGTAGGACTTAAATAAATATGATAATAATGGTGCGCAGTGGATCCTATTAGTTGGTTGTTTGCAAGTTGGCAATAAGCAGAATTTAATAATGCTCTGTATGCTGGCGCGTGCACCGTCCGATCTGGTGCGCACCCACCATACAGAGCAGATGCTTAGTGCTCGCCTTTCTTTGCGCTGTACTCGTTATACACGTTTCATTGTTGATAAGTTCGAATAACTTTTAGATGTCTGTGGACACGGTTCATCGTAGAAAAGTTTAAACAACGTTATGACGTCACTTTTAGCCGCTTAAATAAAATGTGCACTGTACTGTACTCACCTTATTAAGAAGACCATAAGCAGTGCTTCAATAGCTCGGAATTTGCTTTGCATGAATCCAATCCGATGGACACAGTGAAATCAATGGAGAATGTCGTTGGCATGAAAGGAGGAGACGGAGAGACGAGCTATGCTCACGCTTCTTTAACTTGCCAGGTACCTGTTTTCATCAATTACTTCATTCTGATTTTATTTTTTTATTTCAGTATCCTAAGTATTTATTTCAATATCTTTCAGCGTTACTTAAAGTAGCTGAATCATAAGCTTATTTCTATTTTAATTTTTTTATTTCCATTGCTTGTAAGATTAATCGACCATTCACTTCTCAGGAGTAAGTATATTTCTATTTTAATCTTTCATTTTTTTTTAATTCCATGGTATTTTAGCTTGTTTCATCCATGTACGCAGTTGAACATGATACAAGTGATAAAGCCTATTCTGGAGCGTGAAATCTGCCAACATATGAGTTTTGACAACCTGAAAGGAGGAGATGGTGTCTTTCGCATTGCAGATTTAGGGTGTGCAACGGGAATTAACACTCTTCTGGTGGCCGATACCATCGTCCGAGCCGTCCAAACAAGTTGTACTTCTCATTCTATCGACGTGCCAGAATTTCAAGTTTACTTTGCCGATCTTCCTTCCAATGATTTTAACTCGCTCCTTCACTCGCTGCCTCCGCATCAACAATTAACAGACCGTGCCCACAAGAAGGATGAAGGCGAGCGTGGTTTCGCTGACCCTCCGTCAACGAGATCTTATTTTGCAGCAGCGGTCTGCGGATCGTTTTACAAGAGACTTTTTCCACCAAAAAGCCTCCATTTCTGTCACACGTCTAGCAGCCTTCACTGGCTTTCGCAGGTAAATGCTCTTGCTCCCTTCTCCAGTTCCTTCTTCTTCTTGGCACCTTCCACGTGGAAGAAAAAAGCACATCTGCATATACAATACAATATCCATTTTATCTAGCAAAAGCGTTTTTTTTAATTATTTTTTTTTAATGATTATCTAAAATTTTCTGCAGTTTTCAAAACCTTTTAACTTTTTATATTTTTTAAATTAATTTTTTAACGATTAACTAAATATTTGTTTTTAAAACCTTTTAACTTATTATATTTATAATTTATAATATTAATGCTATCGGGTTGTTTTTTTCATAAGAAAAATGACTTATATTAGGAAATAAAATAATTCTGTTACATACCAATTCAGATTTTCACAACAATTGCTGCTACAATACAATGAGTTCAGAATTTCACAACAATTGTTGTTGTTTTATAGTCAAAGATTACATCATATCTTATCTAACAGCAGAGCTAGGAAGCTCTTTAATAAAGTCTTCAGAAAAAATCTTCTTCTATAAAGTGATCAAAAATATCAAATCTTTATCCAAAGATCTGTATAGTTAAGCTGTGACTAGTCTTTAAAAAAGTTCTGCCTGTCCTCTTCTTTGACCACTGCAAAAAATATTCCATCTTCCACAAGAGATAATGTTGTTTTAGAAAGTAGATGAGCTTCCTTGTTGTATTTTCTGAGTATATGTTGAGCTTTAATCTGTATGAATTTCTTATTGAGATCTCTAATCTTTTTCATCCAGGGTTGCAAAGAGACCACCTGTAAATTGTTTACATTATTAAACCAGTCAATAATCACTTTAAAGTCACCTACCAACTGCAACTTTGTTACTTTTTAAAAATGAGTAGGCATTTTAAAACTGCTCCTGCTCCACAGATCTCCCCCCTTTCTTGTGAAGCCCCATCAAAGATACCCACAACCTGGTCCCAAAAGAGTAAAGGAGGTCTATCAATCCTCCTTTCCTTCCTATTTTGTCTTATTTTTATTCCTCCCAGTGCCTGTAAAATGCTAGAACAAACTATGTCTCCCTTCCTTCTTTTACAGTTCAGAATACAATCTCCCAACAGATTAGACCTTGGATTTCTAGACTTTCTCCCTTCCTTCTTTTACGGTTCAGAATACAATCACTCACCTGCCCTCCTTCCCAAACACCATAACTTTTTAAATCCTTAAGTATTATATTCCAAAATTCTTTAGTAAAATTACATTCCATAAATAAGTGATTCACGGTCTCCTTACAGATCCCACAGAGAATATATTTGCTAGGGCCATGAAAGCCTCTTTTAACTAGGTTTTCCCAAGTTAGAATTCTTTTTTATAACAATAGCCACATAAAGAGTTTAATTTTTAATGGCAACTGCCAATGCCAAAGATCAATATACAAAAAAGCAGGTTCAGTCACTACCTCCTCGCATTTGTACATCATAGGCTTTCTTTTCACTTACTTGTCCTCTTTTTGTATCCTAGGAGCGCATTAATAAATATTTATCATTAAACAGTTTAATACCTAAACTTGTTAAACTTTTTGTTGATATTATGGTAGTTGCGGGAGGTATTTACCTCCACGTGTAAACCTGACGAGAATAGAATATTGCGGAAAGCAAAAAGAAACCCTAATGAGTTGGCTAATAACCCTAGAAGACAAGTCGGCTTAAGAGGATAACTTGTATTAGGTTATTAGCCTCCAAGAGAAGAAATCAGTGAGAAGAAATATTATATACCAAAGAATTAGTACCCAGAATGAGAAGTTGGCCTTGACAGTCTGCCAGATTTAGAAAAAATTCAGGAGGTCAGTCTTCATTCTGGCCAGTTTTCTAAGAACTACAGAGCACACCTGTGTGCACTACAGTTGGGTAGTTTTGTGTGCAAGTCTGGAGGAGAGCTGTTGTTGCAGCTGTTGCAGCTGGCAGATTTTGTTTTGGCTTGGATTATCTCTTGGTTATGGTTTGGACTATATGATCAACTCTTGTTTGGTGCGCTATCCTTGGAGGAAGATGCACTACACTTTGTTTGGATATATAGCCTAGGGTTTACTTCCAGAATGATTCTCTGTCAAGGTTAAGGTGCTCGAAGGGTGGCTTCGACCTATGGTTGGGTGACAATAGTGATATTGTCTACGGTAAAACGAGCACATCCATTCATATTCTACCAGGTTATGGACCCACACCTCCTTCATTTAGTCTAACCACTAGAAGAGAGCACAGCCATAAGGATATTAAGCTCATTGAAAAACTGCCGCTAAGATTTCTAGTAGGAGAAATCACCAAAGCACTGACGCTAGGGTTACTAGCAAGTGTAGTTGCAGAAACCCTAATCCTCTCGTTGAGGCACCTTAAGTGAAGGGATTGACCTAATTTCTGGATAGACCAGTGTGCCCTAACCTAGCGCATCTCCTGGTACTCTTAGCAAGCCAAGACATCAAGTTTGAGTTTTTGGTCAAATCTAGGGTTGACCAAGTCAAAGCAGGCATGACTTACTCTATGAAGTCAGAAAATAAGTTAGATAGAGCTTCTAACTTCAGAGCGTGGAAGACAAGGATTGACCTCATCCTTGCCAAGAATAAAGTGTTGGATATCGTGAAAGGAAAGATCGTGGAACCAGAGTTTGAAGAAGGAAAAGAGAAGGAACTATAGAACATTGCAGTTATGAAGAAGTTCAAAGACAGAGACATCAATTCCATGAGTATCATAGTGGACTCTATAAAATACCACTTGATACCCTACATCTCCCATCTTGACTCATCAAAGAAGATGTATGATGCCTTAACAAACCTCTTTTCAGTCAGAAACATTGAACAAGTAATGAGTCTGAAGAATGAGCTCTGTGACATGAAGATGAATGATGATGACAACATAACATCATATTTTGTGAGGATCTCTCACTTAAGAGATCAACTACAAGCTATTGAATAAATCATCTTAGAGAAGGAACTGGTAAACATAGTACTCAATGGTCTTCCCAAGACATGGGATGCATTTTCCGTAAGTATGAACACAAGGAAGGAGTATCCTACATTTGAAAAAAAATGGAATTGTTGTGCTCAAGAAGAATCAAGGATTAGTGCAAAAGAAAAACCTCAAAAGAAATACGATGATCAAACCTTCACAGCAAGATTCAAGAATTTCAGGAACAAAAGGAATTTTGGAAAGAAGCTAAATCTAGAGAAAGATATCATTGTCCCGAGCTAAATAAAAGGAAGGAGACACAGGAAGCATCAATTGCCAAAGAATCATTGTCCCGAGCTAAATAAAAGGAAGGAGACACGGGAAGCATCAATTGCCAAAGAAAATGAACCTTCAAAGAAGACTAGCAAGATGAAACACACTTCTTCCTCTAAAGACAAGGTAACAATACTCTTCTTAGTTCTTGTACATATCTTGTATATCTATCTCTTAGAAGATAATATGTTCCAAGAAGAACTATACCTATAAGATAAGGATTGTTATCATCATGACTACAAGACAGACAATACACATGAAAGAATGAAGTACATCAAGAAAATCATGTGGAATTTATTACATAAGTAAGAACTGCAAGATAAGCCGAAATCAACAATCAAGAAGAAATTGGAGAAAAACTTATGAAACCTTGTAGAAGGAAATAAGGATGCAGACGGAAGCATGGATTATGTTAGATGGAGAAAGCCGATTATATACTTCCAAAAGAAAAACATGCACTCATACATGAAGCAAGGATTAGGAGGGAGCTAATCCTATGATCCATTGAAGATGATGAAGTATATATCCATGGTAGCAGCCATGAAAAGCAGTACGTGTTCAGTTCGACCTTAGAAGAAGTCGTCTTCGAAAAGAAGCCTTAAAGTATCCTTGGTTGTCCATCCACATCCGTGATCCTATGATGAAAGAAATAAGTGGAATATTTTGGGCATGGAATCTATAAGAAACTCCATGGACCCAAGAGCTAAAGAAAAACACGAGGAAGAACATGAATATTCCAAGAAAGAAAGAGAAACCAGAACAACTAATCATTGTATCAAGAATCACAATATTACCAGCCTGATATGAACTCACTAAAAGCAATCAAGCAAAGGAACTGAAAGCTATGATGAAGAATAGTGTATATGAACACAATCATTGTGATCCAGGTGGATATCGGTGGCGACCCACCTTTTCCAAATGGCTCAAATCAGTTTTTTGGCAAATTTGGCAATTTACTATTTTTAGTAGGTTTTAACTTCCGGGGCCATTTTGAGGGTCCAAATGAAGGTTTTTTCTATATCAAAGTTCTCCATTATAGCCAAATGCATAAGTGATCCCCCAAAATGAATCTCCTCGACGATACCTTTCCAACGAGCTATCACACGCCTACAACGGAGATCGTATGCAAAAGTTACGACCCCGGGAAGTTGATGTACTCACTTACCCAAACGGGGCCCACATGACTTTTGGCGCTTCATCTCCTAGGGTTAGGTTTTTAGATTTCTAGGATTTTTTGCATTCTTTATTATTGTAGAAAGTCCTTCAGAGCCTCATTGTAATCATCTTCTTGCGAATGCGAGTAGCTGTCGCATCTCTTCTTAGAGATAAACTGTCACCATTCTAGCGAGTCTTTCACTCTATATTTTTACAGTCTCTGTACATTTATTTCATTAATAGAAATCATGTATTACTGTATATCTATGTTTATGGTTGCATATCTGATACATTTATGTTATATTATTGAATATCTGTGATATCTTTGTGCATTTCTTTATTATATCTTTGATCTCATTTCATGCCGAAAATAATCTGGATCAGTGGTATCAAAGCAGGTTGCTCTTGATCATTTTTTTCAATGCATGTCCCCGACGAGGTCCGAGTATAGCAAGTTGGGTCTCGAGCTTGTCTCTCTTCAATAAAATCGCTCTCGCACACCCAAGAAACCCTCAATGGAGGAAGAAAAAAAAAATGATGGAGCAAACGATCCTATCAATATGTTGCTTAACCAAGCTCTCACGCGACAAAGGGACGAAATGATGGAGAATTTTTCCCACATCCTTCAACACCTGTCGATAGCATTAGGCGCATCTTCATCAAATGGCCACTTTGGAGGCACCTCTTCTTTCAAGGTACAAGTTAATTTTGATATTCTTGTATTTGAAGAATAGATAGATGCAGAAGCCCTAGAAAAATGGTTAACTCTTCTAAAAGGTTATTTCTTTGTTCACAAGTTTTCCAACAAAGAAAATATCACCTTTGCACTCCTTAAAGCTCTCCCTCGTGTCAAACATTGGTGGGAAACTTACTAGGAGCAAAGTTCCACAAAGGAGTCTGGAATATATGGGGTCGATCCCACTTGGATTTTTTTGTGGAAACGGTAAAGGAACAGTATTACCATGTTAGCAACTATGAAGATCAGTACATGAGATGGACCACACTGCGGCAAGAGAGGGGCCAAGCAGTTCCGGAGTTCACCAATACCTTCCATACCTTGCACACCAAGCTGAGTATCAAAGACTCCGAGCGACATTTGGTTATGAAATACCGTGGGGCTCTACACAGATACATCCAGACTGAAATGGATTTTTTGTACATCTCATCACTCGGTGTTGCTTATCGATATGTTGTTAAAATTGAGCATAAATTTAAGCACCAGAACAAACAAGAGTTCGGGTCTGCAAATCCGCAACAACCAAAGTATGGAAAAGAGAACCCTAACAAAAAGTCTCCTGAAAACTAGTCCAAGACACAAGAAAAGAAGGGTCATGGGAAGACAAAGAAGGACACTGAAAAATGGTGTGATTTCCACAAAAGCCCCTGGCACAACACCGATGAATGTCGCTCAAAACAGTCATCAGTGGTCGAGATAAAAGACAAAGAGCCGAACCCTGATTCAGAATCTGATTCTGAAAATAATGGTAAAGGACAGATCATTGACGCAGACCCCACTGCTATTGTCTCTACAACAACAATTCAAATAGAAGAACCAATAAATCCTGAAGAGGGGGAGCGTCTTTTTCATTCACAGATGTGGGTGAAGGGTACCCCGCTGCATTTTATTGTTGGTAGCGGAAGCCAGAAGAACCTCATCTCAGTAGAGGTCGTCAAACAATTGGGATTGTCAACAACACCACACCCGCAACCATACAACATCGGGTGGCTTCGCCAAGGAAGAGATCTCTGTGTCAGCCAACAGTGTCGACTATCATACGGCATCCAACCCTTCAAGGATGAGGTATTATGTGATGTTGCCCCACTGGATGTCTGTGATCTTCTCTTGGGCCAACCATATATGTGGAGATGCCATGTTGTTTATGAGTCTCGACCCCGTAGTGTCATTGTTACTTTGGGGGGTCATCTCTATAGAATACCAGAGGTAGTTCCGACTACTGTTCCACCTAAAAAGTGTCGCAAGGTAGTATCTCATACTGCAAAATTCATCTTCTTCACAATCTGTTCAAAAGGAGAACAAAAGGACACTGCAACCACTATAGTCTTTCCCAAAGCACCTTCTATCCAACAAAAGGAGGTCGACTAGGCTGCAACAAAGTATAAAGATTCCTTCTGCACATCGTCCTCTCATGTATCTCCACTTGTTGAACAGCGTCAACCTCAACAGGTTCATGACATATTTCCACAAACTGAGTAACACGACGTCTCCAGCAAGACAAATAGCGCACCAAGATGCATATTCAACAAACGTTTTTACCTCTCCCCCGAGAACTCAACGCAATGGATACCATTGCTTCCTAAGGAGGGAGGATTGATCCAGGTGGATATCGGTGGCCACCCACCTTTTCCAAATTTCTCAAAACAGTTTTCTGAAAATTTTGGCAATTTACTCTTTTTAGCAGGTTTTAACTTCGAGGGCCATTTTGAGGGTCCAAATGAAGGTTTTTCTAGATATAGGTTCTCAATGATATCCAAATGCATAAGTGAGCCTCCAAAATGAATCTCCTCAACGATACCTTTCCAACGAGCTATCACACGCCTAAAACAGAGATCGTATGCAAAAGTTATGACCCCGAGAAGTTGATGTACTCAATTACCCAAACGAGGCCCACATGATTTTTGGCGCTCCATCTCCTAGGGTTAGGTATTTGGATGTCTAGGGTTTTGGGCATTCTTGCTTATTGTAAAAAGGCCTTCAGAGCCTCATTGTAATCATCTTCTTGCGAATGTGAGTAGTCGTTGCATCTCTTCTCAGAGATAAGTTGTCACCATTCTAGTGACTCTTTCACTCTGTATTTTTACAATCTCTGTACATTTATTTCATTAATAGAAATCGTGTATTACTATATATTTGTGTTTATGGTTGCATCGCTGATACATTTTTGTTATATTATTGAATATCTGCGATATCTCTGTGCATTTATTTATTATATCTTTGATCTCATTTCGTGCCGAAAATAATCTGGATCACATTACAATATCCAGAACTAGAGGTTCTCCCAGATGGAGGGAGAAGACTATGATGATTACTTGTTCCAGTAAACCAGAAATACCTCTACATGATTCATTATATCATTTGCAATATCCATGGGTTGGATTTCTACATCAGATGAATGCAAAGACTGTTTTCCAGAGCAATTGAACAAAGAGCGCAACCTCAAGGCTTTGAGGTATACCAGAAAGAGACCCTTGTATGTAGATGGAAGAAGACAACTTGGTGGAGAATATCCAATGCACAACAGAAGCATGGTGAAGACTTTCTATAACAAAGATATTTTATCAAAATGGTTATTCCGAAGCTCAGGATGATGGATCTCTAATGCATGACAAACACTCATGACGACCAAAGAAGTATCACTTGGATATGTTCCAGTTTGACTCTTGCCACGATGTTGTGAGCTAGTAAGAAACAAAGAGGAATCCAATGGTGATTGATCATAGCTATATAAATCCTTCAGAGAATACCAGTGTTCCATACAGATCAAATTACATTGAGATCAAGCATTACACTCTTCATGATGAAGTCCAGAAAAGAGAAAGTGGCTCTCAAATATATATCTCCACAGATGAGCAGATAAGAAAACATCTTGGTAAAGCCTCTGTACAAAATAGAAGAGTTTGTGTACTCAAGATGGAGCTCGTGGAGAAGAATTCCCTATTGAAAAAGGAGGGAGAACTGATGTGTTATTGATTTATGGACATTCATTTATCAATTCGAAAAATGGTCCAGGTTGAGCAGCTCCTTTCCAGTTTGGAAAGTGGTTTGAGATTTCTGACGAAGATGCATTTTCCAGTTTAGAAAATGGCCTAGATTGAACGGTCATTTTCGTAATGAAAATGGTTGGATAGATTATTGATGTACCATAGACAACAATTTCCCATTATGGTTAACATGGGGAATGGCCTAGGAAATTCTCTCTTCTTGATGTTTAATCAAGAAGACTGGCCCGCCTCGCCAAACAGTCATTCTTTCGAGGATCACAATTGTGAGAATATTCGAAGAATGGTCCATTTTGGAGGTTGGTGCAGGACAGTCATTTCCTTTGGAAATGGTCTAGACATTCATTCCTTAGGGAATATTCATTCTCTCAAGTTTTCACTTTGTTTAGTGCCGAAGGAATGGCGCAGGGTGGGGAATGGTCCAAGTTCATCAATCAAGGACATACATTCCTTAAGGCAAACTCATTCTCTCCAGGTTGCACTTTTTTTAGTGTCGGAGGAATCGCCCAGTGTGGGGAATGGTCTAGGCTCAGAAATCATGATAGTTATTCTTCCTTGCTTGAGAAGAATAGTCTAGATAGCTCATCATTGATGTTTGAATTTATGAGGGAAGATGCTCTTCCATATCTCACAGATGTGAGTGGAAGAATGGCCCAGATAATTCAATTTATATCATAACAATGTTTTCTATGCAGGTTGATATCAAATGATTGTTATGGAGACTGTATGTATCTGGACAGTAGATGCATGCTACTGTGGTGGATGTGTTCCATTGATTATGATTATATGTCATTGATCAAGTATCTGTGCGCTACTTGGTGTGGTAGTGTACCACTGGATTGTGGTTGTGTAGTACTATGGATAGACACAGTTGTGTTCTATTGAATGATATTTTTATGATTGCCTTGAAGACTATCAGTAGTGTTGGATATGATTATCATTTATATGGATGATCAATGGACAGATATTTTCCAGACAGGAAAATGGTCCAGGACATATGTCCAAATTAGAAGAATGGCTCTTGTGTCACTCTGTGGAGTGAGTGACTTATCCAACATCATGCTTGATTACTCAAATGGAGTATGGTTTCTAGAGATGATGCAGCTAATGACACTGATAGTGATGATGGCGCTCATGATCTAGTCATGAGATAGTTTATACGACTATGTTGATGTTACCGGTTGAATGGTATGTTTGTGCTCAAGACCATTACATTCAATACCTCCCTAGCTAGGAGAGAGTATTGATATTATGGTAGTTGTGGGAGGTATTTACCTCCATGTGTAAACCTGACGAGAATAGAATATTTTGGAAAGCAAGAAGAAACCCTAATGAGTTGGCTAATAACCCTAGAAGACAAGTTGGCTCAAGAGGATAACTTTTATTAGGTTATTATCCTCCAAGAGAAGGAGTCGGCTAGAAGAAATATTATATACCAAAGAATTAGTACCCAGAATGAGAAGTCGGCCCTGGTAGTCTACCAAATTTAGTATAAATATAGAAGGCCAATCTTCATTCTGGCCAGTATTCTCAGAACTCCATAGCACACCTATGCGCACTGCAGTTGGGTAGTTTTGTGCACAAGTCTGGATGAGAGTTGTTGTTGCAGCTACTGCAGCTAGCAGATTTCGTTTTGGCTTGGACTATATCTTGGTTATGGTTTGGACTATCTGATCAGCTCTTGTTTGGTGCGCTATCCTTGGAGGAAGATGTGCCACCCTTTGTTTTGCTATCTAGCCTAGGGTTTGCTTCCGGAATGATTCTCTGTCAAGTTTGAGGTGCTTGGAGGGTGGCTTCGGCCTATGGTTGGGTGACAATAGTGATATTGTCTATGGTAAAACGAGCACATCCATTCATATTCTAACACATTTTACATAGTTATTCCATTCAACTTTTGTGTCTCCTTCCAATCCTAAAACATTTTCTTTTGTCCACCCTGTATATCTAGAGTTATCCAGATCCACTGATCTTACCTGTGCCAAAAATTATAATCCTAGCTCCTTTAGTTTTGTAATAAGAGTTCTTGAAAGTTGATAAAAGTTATGTGACCCAATCAAGGGGTCAGTACCAATTCTGATATCCCCACCATCTCCTGCCTTCTAGGCTAGCCAATCAGTTATAATAGTTAAAGAATAAGTAAGGGCCCTTCAAATATTAGAGCCACCAGTCCACTTTATGTTTCCTTGCCTCAGCCATGCAACCAAACACTTCTTCCTAAGATATTTCTTAACAATTACTTCATGCCAAATCCCAGGAACTGTGAGGCACCTCCACAAGCTTTTAGCTGCAAGGGCTTTCCCAAATGTAAATATATTTTTTATACCCCAACCTCCCTGTTTTTTAGGTTTAGCTATCTTATCTCATCTTATCAAATGTATCCCTTCTTTATCCTTTTTGCCAGACCACAGAAAACTGAACATTTTTCTTTTGATAATATTGAGTATGCTTTTTGGGATCTTAGCCAGAGATAGCCAATAGACAGGTATACTTTCAAGTACAACTTTAGCTAGTGTCACCCTTCCCCCTAAACTTAACCATCTTAGACTCCAACTAGCAATCATTTTCTCAAATTTTCTTACCAACCAGTACCACTCAACCTTCTTATAACAATTGGGTTTAAGAAAACACCCAAGATACTTGAAACCTGTTTCAACTGAAATTACATCATAAGTCAGAATCTCCTTTATTAAATCTAATTCCTACACTATCCATCCAGCTTCAAGAAACATTGATTTATGTGGACTAAAGGCCATACCAGTTGCTTTACTAAACAATTCTAAAAGGTCCTTGTATAAAATCCATTCACCAAAATTGCCATTTTCAAACAGAATTATGTCATCTACAAACATCAATTAGTTATGTATAACCCTCTAGCCACAATAATGCCTTCTAATTTCTTATCTCTAACCTATTCCTTTATTGCTCTGCTTAAGCCTTCCACAACAAGGACAAAGAGAAAAGGGGATAATGGGCACCCTTGTCTTAATCCCCTTGAGTTTTTAAAAAATCTCTAAGCTTTCCATTAATCAAAACAACAAAGTTTGTAGAGGTTACACACCCCATAATCCAATCTGTATATTCCAAGCTCAATCCCACCTGTAGCAGCACCAATCTTAAGAACCCCCAGTCAAATCTGTCATAAGTCATTATCATGTCTAGTTTAAGTACCAAAGCTTTGATTTTTTTACCCTTGATACTATGCAAAACTTATTGAACTATGCCAATAACGTCGGTGATTTGTCTGTCCTCTAGAAAGTCAAATTGATCTTTTGATATACCAATGGACAAAGATGATTTAAATCTATTGGCAATAATTTTTGTTATGATTTTACACAACAAGTTGCATAGTGCTATGGGTCTAAATTCCCCGAAATTTCTTGGATTCTCACTCTTTGGCATCAGGGCAAGAAAAGTTGCATTCATGGCTCTAGAAACCCTCCCTGTCATCCTTGTTTCTTCAATCATATCCACTAATTCAACTCCCAAAATGTAAAAAAAAATCCAAAAAAAACTCTACGGTCCGACCATCTAGCCCAGGGATTTTTGAAGATTTAAATTTTTTTAGGACAGACAAAACTTTTGCTGAAGATGCAAGATATATTATCCTTTGATTGTCTTCTTCTGTGGACATTCTAGGAAACTTCCTTAAGATTGTAAGTTCATCAGTAATGGCAAGGTTCGGGTGGGCCAAGAAAATATTATGAAAGAACCCAACTACTTATTTTTGAAGATCTTTATTGCTAGTAATTATTGTCCCATCCCCCTTGGTTACCTCCCAAATAGTGTTTATATGTTTCCTAGCATTAGCAAAGGCGTGAATTTTTTTGTATTTCTATCACCTAAAGCCAACCAGTTTAGTCGACTCTTCTGCCACTAGGTTTCCTCTTCTTGTATCAAAAGAATCATTCTTCTTTTCTCTTTTTCAACAATCAACTTTCTATCCACCTCGTTCTCAAATCCACCTGTATGGTCTGAATAACTTATTTATAATTCCAACTCCAACTTAACTAAGTCTTCCTTTGCTTTTATCTTTTTCTGTTTTTCCCATTTAATCAACCAAACCTTAAGTATATTTAGCTTTTGTACCATTGACTCTATTGGATTTAAGGTCGTTGTACCCAACAATATTGCTGATCCAGGTGGATATCGGTGGCCACCTAGCTTGTTCGACTGGCTCAAAATAGTTTTCTGACAATTTTGTCAATTTACTATTTTTAGCAGTTTTTAACTTTTGGGACCATTTTGAGGGCCTAAATGAAGGTTTTTAGGGATCGAGCTAATCATTGATAGATGAAGGCATTATTGCGCCCCCAAAATGAATCTCCTCGTCGATACCTTTCCAACGGGCTATCACATGCCTAAAACAGAGATCGTATGCAAAAGTTACGACCCCGGGAAGTTGATGTACTAACTTACCCAAACGGGGCCCACATGACTTTGGTGCTTCATCTCCTAGGGTTAGGTTTTTGGATGTATAGGGTTTTTGAAATTCCTGCTTATTGTAAAAATTCCTTGAGAGCCTCATTGTAACCATCTTCTTGCGAATGAGCGCAGTCGTCACATCTCTTCTCAGAGATAAGCCGCCACCATTCTAGCGAGTCTTTCACTTTGTATTTTTACAGTCTTTGTACATTTCTTTCATTAATAGAAATCGTGCATTATTGTATATCTGTGTTTATGGTTGCATCTCTGATACATTTATGTTATATTATTGGATATATGCAATATCTCTATGCATTTCTTTATTATATCTCCGATCTCATTTCGTGCCGAAAATAATCCAGATCACCTGCCCAATTGGTCCTAACAAAACTAACAAATTCTATCTCTTCCAACCAAATAGAATTGAACTTAAAGGGGAATCTGGCCTCTCTATTTTCTTTCTCCAGGTGTAGAGTTACTGCCATATGGTCATAAATATTTACATTACACACTACAAATCTGTATCTAAATATTGTGGAGGCAAGGTCCTTAGAAATCAAAAATCGATCCAGCCTCTTGGCAATAAATTATTGTCCTCTTCTACCATTTCTCCATGTAGGCATAAATTTTAATGGCTCCACATCCACCATCCCCTCTACTTGTAGAAACTTACTAAAGTAAGGTTGTAAAGAATCAACTCTAGCATGATCACCCCACACCTATCTGAAAGAGGTGGTAAAGTTGAGATCACCCCCGAGGATTACATTTTGCTCTTTCAAAATGCCTTCTTTCTTTACCTCTTCCCAAAAGGCCTCTCTGTCAGAATACGACCCACAGCAGTTGATCACCTTCAAGTTTATCTCCAGGTATTTTACACATCCCTCCAACAATATCCCCGTAGGGATGAAGTAAGAAAAAAATTATGATTTCCTTGGATTCCATGCTGAGAGCATCCCACTAGAGAGACTTATGGATGTTGAACACACCTACCACACTTAGAGGGGGGGGTGAATGAGTGTGGGGATCTTTTTCCCAAAAATTTCCTCTTACACAAAACTCATTAGTTCTCATTCGACATTTACTCATTACTCATTGTTGTCATTAATAATCAGTTAGATGTGAATACATATCAACAATATATCATCAACAAATCATCTCCACAAGGAACACAAGATGTATTTACAATTTTTCTTTTTATTATGGACTTCAATCCGGGGGTTTTTACCAACAACTAAATAGAGTACAACTCTACAAGAGCATCAACCATGCACCAACCTGTGCCAAACAACCTGTAATCAACCTGTACCATAAACAAGTGCATCCGACCATGTACCAAGTATATACCAATCATGTGTCAAGTACTCATCAATATGTACCAACCTCATCAACTATACACCTCATGTATGTGCCAGCTCATCAACTGCTTGTCTCAACCATGACTAGTTTTGGATTAGTCAACAACCCTAACTTGAAATAATAATAACTTTGTACTTGTACTGAGTAAATATCTGAAACTGATACAAAATGTTCTTCAGTATGTTTTAAGCAATTCATCCAAGTGGAACTACTTGGAACCTCTCAGAAAATGAGTTATAGCAAAAATGGCATACCATGTTGAATTCTGGCTTATTCTAGAGAGAGACATTGTAGAGCGTTCCCCGCACAAAATATTTGATGAAATGATTTGAAACTATTACAGAGCATACTAAAGATTGTACCCTAACTAACACATTTTGTCTCACTTAATTTGTATCTGTTATGAAGAAGTTGTGACGTTTTTACCCAAAACACTTGATTTTGACTAGTTTCAGGACTAGCCACAAACCCTATTTTCCACGGAGTGTAAATCCAAAAATACAATGAACCACAAGCTGAATTTTTAACCACAAATACTTGGCTATGTTGTCTCACTT
>JZKD02S1676959.1:14622-52907 GCA_000966675.3 Picea glauca | reverse complement strand
CGCTCACAGGCCAACAAGCCTCACGCAGTCCAGCACTGCGTGGTCACAGCAATCCACCGGAAACACAGACACAGGTTTCCCCAAATCGGTTCAACAGACACTGGATGATCTCACAGCAATCATTTCGGAACAGGGTTCACGCACAGGCTAATTCAATTTTCCCGAACCACCAGGGATTCTTCCACTCGAGTTCAACACAGGAAATTCGGGTTCAGGAATGTGTTTCCAGGTTTACTATAACAGACACAGACTCATAGCTCCGGACAGGGTATTACACAGTTTTCCACCGACAAACACGGCTAACGATTTTCAAAGATGAATCAGGATATCCCCCAAAGGTCGCACCTTCCACGCACAGAGATTCGGTTCCGAATGGAGGAGCCCCCCCCCCCACGGTTTAGTTCAAGGCTTATATTTGCATGCACCAGGGTTGACACTTGTCACCCTGGGAATTGCATGCGTTCCATCCATACGCCCTTCTCCCACCACTTGGGAAATCACAGGTCCTTCCAAAGGACTTAGGTTAAAATAATGTGCACATGGATTTTTAGGAATAATAATAAAATATTATTCCAGGCCTAAGCCCCCTAGGCTTAGCCCCTAGGCTCCACACTCAGCCCCTTTCCCACCTTCCAGCCCCTAGTTCCTTTCCCCTTCTGTGGACGCTCAGTCCCCCATCACTCTTTCATCGTGGACGGTCTGCACTAGTGGTATTTATATTTTATTAATTGACCTGCATGCATACAAGTATATCACAGGCTCCTGGCCTTCAACACTTAGGCTCCCTGGCATAACAAAACTCATAAGCCTACAGCTTATACAAAACTTGGCTCACCAGCCTATAGAACATATTTACAATTCTTTGCATATAACATGATCTATAACGGGGCTCGGCCTTGGGGACACTACACTTTTCATGCCAAAGGAGCATTTTTTCAATTTGGCATATAGCTTGTGTTGCCACAGAGTGCTCAAAACCTGATGAATATGTCGCATGTGCTCCTCCCAAGTTGTGTTGAAGATGAGGATGTCATCCAAATATACCACCACAAAAGAGTTGGTGAAGGGTCTCAATACATCATCCATCAACCTCATGAAAGTGGATGGTGAATTTGTCAAGCCAAAGGGCATGACCAACCATTCGAAGAGACCTTCTTTAGATTTGAAAGTTGTCTTCCATACATCAATTGGTTCGATGGGAATCTGGTGGCAGCTAGACTTTAGGTCAATCTTGTTGAAGAACTTTTCCCCCTTGATTTGGTCATTGGGCATCAATTCCTGACTGTGATTTTGTTTAATTCTATGTAACCAATGCAGAGTCGTCAGGTCTCGTCCTTCTTCTGCACCAGTACAATTGGGTTTTCGTAAGGGGAGGAGCTAGGTCTGATGTGTCCCTTTTGAAGAATCTCTTGGATTTGATTCTTGATTTCGTCATTTTTCATTAGCGAGAAAGGATAGATCGGTCCATTAGGCAGAGGTGCATTGGGGGTTAGATCAATTAGGTGCTTGACTTGGTAGTGTGTCGGTACCCCGGTGGGTGAGGAGAAGATGTCTCTGTACTCTTCCACGATCCCATCCACTTGCTTCTATTGCAAAGAAAGTCTCTGTGTAGAGGCCATGTATGTGGCGATGACCTTCTGCTTATTGTGAGCATGGATCACAAAGAAGACGAACTTCCCGGTTTGTGAAATGGCCTTACTTCATTGCTTAACAGATATTAAAGAAATAGCGGTAGGCGACACTACCTATGATATCCTATACAATTGTCTGCCCAAAGTAATAATAAAAATGCGGGGTCTAGACTCATACACAACATGACGCTTCCACAAATATGGTTTTCCTAAAAGAACATCACAAAATTCAAGGGGAGAAATATCACACAATACCTCATCTTTGAAAGGCTTGATGTCGTAGGGTAGACAATATTGTTGGCTGACACAAAGATCTCTTCCTTGTCGAAGCCAATCGATGGTGTAGGGTTGCGGGTGCGGTTTCATCGGCAGGTCCAATCGCTTGATGACCTCTACTAAGATCAGGTTCTTCTGACTGCCTCTATCGACAATGAAATGGATCAGAGCCCCCTTTTCCCACATCTGTGAGTGAAAGAGGTGTTTCCCTTCCTCTGGTTCTTCTAGTTCACTTGGTTGGACTTTGGTGGTAGTGACAGTGCCACTGGGTTCAACATCGATAATCTGTTTCCCTCCTTTTGGATTTGATACAGAGTCAGAATCAGCCTCAGACTCAGACGCCTTCAGCTCGACCATGAGTGACTTCTTGGAGTGACATTCTTAAGTGTTGTGCCAAGAGATTTTATGGTATTCACACCATTTTCTCGTATCCTTCTTCGTATTTTCATTTCCCTTCTTTTGTTGCGGCTTGGATTGGTTGTCCTGAGAGTGGCCATCTTTGCTCTATCCCTTTCTATGTGGGTTGGGGCCGCCTTTTCCCTGCTTCGGCTGTGATGAGTTTGCATATCCAAACTCTCACCTCTTATGCTTAAATTTCTGCTCAATCTTGACAACATATCTATAAGTCGTACCCAATGAGGCAATGTCCGGAAACTCTATTTCTATTTGAATGTATCTATGCAAACAATCGCGATATTTGAGCACCAAATTTCTCTCAGAGTCTTTGATACCCAATTTGGTGCGTAGGGTATGGAAAATATTGGTGAAATATGGTACTATCTAATCCCTTTCTTGACGCAGAGTGGTCCATCTGGTGTATTGGTCCTCGTATCTTCCAACGGGGTAGTATTGTTCTTTAATGGAATCGTGGAAGGAATCCCATGTAGGGGCAACCACAAATATTGCAGTTTCCTCTATGGCCCTTTTCTCCGAGTAAGTATCCCACCAATACTTAACATGGGGGATGACCTTGAGGAGTGAAAAAGTAATATTTTCCCTATCAGAAAAATTGTGGACCGAAAAATACCCTTTGAGAAGATTCAACCATTTATCTATAGCATCCACATATATCAGTCCTTCAAATAATGTAATATCAAAATTTACATGTACCTTGAAGGGGGTTGCATGGCCACTTGATGAAGATGCTTCTCCTTTGGGCAGCCCCGAAGGATCTACGCAAAGTTTTCCATCATTTTCTTCCTTTGTCGCATGAGGGATTCCTTAAGAAACATTTTAAAAGGATCTCCTACTCCATCATCTTTATTTTCATCCCCCATTGGTTGTTGTCGGGCTCAGTGCGAACGATATTTCAATTGCTCAATTGGTTTTGTTAGCACTAGGATCCACCTTCAGATTGCATGGAAGGCAAGCCCAGTGCCCATCAAGTTATATGTGAATGATAGAGTGTTTTAACGGGTCAAATGGAAAGGACTCAAATGGTAATGTTCTAACTCAGACAACAGGGCTAGCATGCACTAGCAATTAAGGTCTTGGCTAACTTCTACCAGTAGTTTGGGAGTAAGTATGAATAGAGGGAAGACTTGAGTGAGAGGAGTGTAGGGACTGCTATAAACATTATGTCTACAGAAGTCTAAGGAAGAAAGTTTCTAATCACAAGATCTTATTGACATCAGAAACTAAGAAAGCTAAATAAACATCATGATAATATAATGAACAAACATCCACCATCACATCACCACAATAATTCATGTGAATCCTTCAAAACATGAACATTTAGCAACTGAAGAAAATAGACTGGAAAGGAAGTTGATTTCTATTATCCAAGAAAGTCTTAAGTCTAGTACATCACTAGATCATAGTCACTTCATCAAAATATTACAAAATAAAGGGAGCCTTGTTCAACCATCCAAACCTACTAAAGAAATTGATCTATCTATTTATAAAAAAAAGGGAGGCAACAGCTGGAGGTACGAGTTGGCCTCCTTCCCTTGAAAATTTCTTAAACATTTATTTTTCTAACAACTAAGAAAACAACCTATGCTATAAAACAGGAAAATGTTGGTGACTAATCCAGTCATGCTTCTAACTGATTTGATCCTCTTTTGTTGCTCAGCTCCTGTTTTTCCATGTGTCCTTTTGGAGCCTCTAGTTGTCCTCAACATGCCAGCTGCTACTTCTATAATTTTCTTCATCATCAACTTATCGAAGGCTATTGGCCTAGTCCTCCTAGATTCTTGGTGTTTGCTGGCAACTTCCTTGAGTAGCAATTCTGGATGGCGTACCCTAAAATGGAACAAGGAGAGAGGGTAGCGCCCCTGTGTTGCATATATGCATCGTCATTTATCCTCTATTGAAATATAAGGTAGCACCTGTAGGTAGCGCCCCTATGTTGTGCCTATGTGTAAACCTGCTCCCTGCCAAATATTACGTAGCGCCTGTAGGTAGCGCCACTGTGTTTCATATATATACCAATTTTGTGTTTTATGGAATATTACGCAGTGATTTTATGCAACTCCACTTACGTTACGTTTGCATATAGGTTTGGGTAGCAATGCCAAAACACAGTGTCTTTGAATCTTGAACAAGTGCAGAGAAGATTATGTCCTTCCATTGATGACAAAACCATTTTACTTAGGTGCCTTAACTATGCCATAGGTAGTGCTTTTACCACTGAGTGAAGCTAGCACTTAGCAAAAACTCAAAATCCGTATAGATAAATGCCTAGAATCCTATATAGATCGCAAAGATAGTATTTTCATATTATTTAACCCTCCCAAAAAGGAACAATCCCCAAAAATGGAGCTTACCCCTTACCAACTATTTTGTCATCTTGACACTTAGCCTCACACTCTTTCTGGTAGAAAGAGTATCTTCAATTGACTCAACAGACTTCTTCTTCTTAGCACTAGCAGGCTTCTTCAATGTAGTTGTGCTCCTCTTAGTTGTTGGTTTGTCCTCTTCAATGGCAGCCTCAACCAACACCTGTAAATTCCTTTGGGCTACCTCATCTTGGAAATGCTTCAGTTCTTCCTTTAGCTTCCTGTTCTGAGCCTGGAAACCTATGCTCTGCCTGTAGAGGTTCCGGAGCTGTCTATGTAGGGGTTGAGTCCTCCTTGCTACAAATCTTGCCAATTCAAGGGTATGATTGTAGCCATCCATAAGCTCTGTCATCTTGACTCTTTCAAGCATGGCTTCCTTTTTCAATTTAGCCACTTCTTTTCTTGACTCCTTAAGTTGTCTGATAAGTCTCTTGAAGGTCTGATCACCAAGGGGAATAAAGACATGCATAGTCTCAACAGGCTTCTTCTTTTCCTCTTCTTCCCTCTATATAGGAAGTTTCTTGTGTGTTTCATCAGCCTTCTCAAAACCCTTTCCTTTATGCTTCTTCTCTTGCTCAACAGCTTCTCCTTTGTTCTTCACAGGCTCTTCAAAATCTTTCACAAAGACTTCATCTTTCCTTTCCAAAGGTCTTTTGATACCTTTACCCTTCTTTCTCTGAATAGGGGTTTCTGATTTCTCCTCCATAAGATTTTGAATGCTTTTTCCTTTCTCCTTATCCATAGGGGTTTCTGGTAAATACTTCTCTTTGAAAACCTCCTTAGGAATTGATGACCTAGTGAAAGGTCTTTTACCCTTGATTTTGATTGTTGGAGGGGAAGAGGGAAAGAGAAGATTATTTCCTCTCTTAGATGTCAACTTGGTAGAGGAAGGCACTTCTTCTAACCCTGGTGGATGTGGGGGTGAGAAATATCTATGTGGAGAAGGACAAGTCTCCTCCTCAGCTTCCATGACCTGCTTGTTGATTTCTGAAACAAGGGCTCTGCCCTTTCTCTTCTTGTTGATACCTGCTTTAGTATTGGTGGATGTTGAAGGAACTGCAATCTGTGATTGGGGAGTAGGTGTTGGGTCTAGCTTGAAGTGAGAAGTAACCACAAAATTCTCCCATGAAATCTCTTTCTTTCCCAGCTCTTCAGAGACTAACATTCTGATCAATCCATAGTGGAAAAGGCTAGAATCCACATCCTTAGATTTGTCTTGCACCCTATCTGAAATTTTACCTATACTTCTCAATAGGTAATAAGGAACATTCATCTCAATCTTACTAGTAAAATGTAACAAAAGCCTTATGTGGTAATGATACAAGGTGTTAAATCTCCCTTCACAAGTAAAATATCTTTGTATGATCTTCAAAATTCTATCAAACTGCTCAATCAGTTGATTCCTTGGCATACTCTTAGACAACTCATTGGCTCGATATTCAGGCTTGAAGAGATCTTTAACAAAGGGTGAACTCAAAACCATGGCCTTGAACCACTGTTCACCTGAAATGGGAATCCCTGTTGCAGCTGAGATGGAGGTTTCGGTTACCTCAAATTCCAAATCCCCAAATCTGGTTTTCTTGCCATCAAAATTTAATGCAAATTGTTTTGCTACCTCTGGATGACCTCTCTGCATGTTCTGGCAGAAAGAGAGGCATCCTTCTCTTTGAAATATCTACCTTGCCATGGGCTCTGTGTCAAAAAGGCACATGTCCACAGGTTCTGTCCTAACTATCTTGCCACCTTTGTGTGCTTTCTTCGACTGAGGGGTCTCCATGACTCAAAAATGAGGGTTCTTGGGAGGCTTAAGGGATGCTAATGACCAGAAAGCTTCAATTGAGGTTTCAAATGTACAAAGATGGCCCTTAAAATTGATAGTGGTTAGAAAGCAAAGCTTAACTATGGGAAATAGACCTTTAGACTTGTACAGGATTTTTAGAGCGTAGACTGTGAAGGGGTAATCCAGAATGGCTCTTTGTATAGGATGAAAGGGAGCAAGGAAAACAGAGAGGTTTTGAGCATCGCCTCTGGGTAGCGCAATGCATACACAGAGGATAAGCTATTACAGGCCTGCGACTTCAATGGTTAAAGAAAATGACAGTAATCAAACCATGGACACGGGCAAGGACGTTTTCAGGTATGCAAATATGGCTTCCTTACTACCCTACAAGCTTAACAAATCGAAAACCCGAGCACAAATTTCCTGAGAAAATTAATGTGCAAAGGAGGCTGCACAGGATACCTGTAAAGTCGACACATGTTGATGTCTTCAGCGCGATCATAGGATGAAATTGAGGAAACTTCAGCCCTGAAATCTCTCACAGCATCAGATTTAGTTGACATGTGATCGCTTGATCGGAACTGGAAAACTTATGCAGTGCAACACTGTTAAACTTTTCAAAATTAAGAAACCGTTACCAAGGATCATAAATGAAAGATCTTTTGAAGGCACATTAACTGATTTTTGGCACTGAAAACAAGGGACACGGTCTCAGTCATGGAAATCATGACTTGGAGTGGATGGATGATAAACGTGACAGGCGCTACGGAACTGCCTGATGAGTAGGCAACGCTTCCAAATCAAAAAATGATTGGACAGGTAAGCAAGTACAACAAGTCATGCTTACTAGGTCATAAGTGAAGAGAAAGAGGAGTCACATCATTTTAGCAATGGGAGGAATCGATTCAGGTACAAGTCATGATGAGGACCAAAAATGAGTCATGAGCTAAAGAGGTTCTAGAACCATAAACCAAATTGAGGACCAAACAAGAACTATGACTCAAAACTTTAATCTTCTAAGATGAACCTAACATCAAACTTTAATAGGATGAGACTCAAAAAATTAAAATATAAGGCTTAAAAAAGTGTTAATCAAACTAATGACCCAAGGCAACTTAGTGTGATAATAGGTTCAAGTCCCAACTTCGTATACCCAAATCTTGTCGAGGACATGCACAAAGAAAAATAAATGAAGAGCAAACCGCTCTGATAACACTGATCCAGATTTACAAGTGAAACAAACTGATTAATAGAATGAATACAATAAACACAGATATATGAAAAACAACACAGATATCCAGTGAACATTATCTTCTGTTGAATAAATGAAATAGGCTGAAACTATAAAACAAGAGAACCAAAACACTTTCTCAAATGGTGGTAGTTATCTCTGAGAAACGATGTGGCTGTTACGTACATCTATCTCAGAAGAATGATTACAATGAGGCTCCAGCGGCATTTTTAATATTACTCATGAATTCCAAAACCCTAGACATCCAAAAACCTAACCCTAGGAGATGAAATTCCAAAAGTTATGTGGGCCCCTATGGGTAAGTTGGTACCTCAACTTCCCGGAGTCGTAACTTTTGCATACGACCTTCATTTTAGGTGCGTGATAGCCCATTGGAAAATTCCTTTAGAGAACTACACAGTACGTTATCAAACTCTGACTTCGTCTACAATTTGATTGTGGTGAGCCAAAAATACATTGTTTAGGGCCCCAAAATGGCCCTGGAAGTACAACAAGATGGGCTAACATGAATACATACAAAATAATCCAATTGGATTAGGTGGGAGGCCACCAATATCCACCTGGGAGATGTGTAGAGCTTCAGACATCCCTGGAAGTGTAGAACCCACAATTACAAAGAAGTACAGAAGAACGTACTGAAATAAAATTGTCAAGTGGAGCCAGTTGGAATAGGTGGGTGGCCACCAATATCCACCTAGATCAATCATCCTCAAAGTTCATTATAAATGATGCATTGTAAGTGTATTTGGGGTTGGAAGTTAATTTATACATTACTTGAATGTCCTCGGGTCAGAATGAGCCGACAATGGTCTTCTGATGACTGTAAATGGTTATGGTTGAAATATCAACATGCTCTAAGGCCCAACTTATCATTTCATCATATGGCATTAGATTCAGCTACACTGCAAATTTGTAAAGTTCTGACTTAGCCACCTATCTTAACTTGTTTTTGGTTGACTCATCTTCTCCTCTGCTTGAATCATCAGAATAGAGGGAATTTTCCTGCTCCAAGATTTCATAAGCATGCTTCCATGATTTAATGATTTCCATCAAGTGAGCGTTAGTATCTGAAAGAATTTCTGAATTTGGGTTCGACTCCTCTGCAAATGGATCTCGCTTTACGTGGTGTCGACTAAACACTAATTATCTTTACATTTAATCCAATGATAAGGTAATCATGCCAAATCTGTCAAATTTATTACCTGACGGTCGTAAGATTTTCAAATATTTTCATTTAACCACATTAAATACACCTTTAATGATTGTGATTAATGAGGATAAGTTATTTCAGCGCTTCAACATTCAGGAGTTTTGAATGAGGAATGATAGATATCTCATTAAGGATAAATTCACAGAACAATTAACCATCCTTTAATTAATCGTTTCATTTTAATTAATCACATTTTGTTGTCACTTTAACTTTAAGTGTTTTGGAACTCAGCAACTCCGGAACTCCGGGGCTTCATGTGTTTGCATCAGAGGTGCATAGAGTTGTCTCGAAGGCCGAACTCACGAAGTGATTACTTACCATTAATTGCGCATACTAAAACATGTTTTACCCATTAATCTTTGGTGCTTAATAATTTCGGTCATTCTGACACTTTGGTGCTTTGGAACTGTTTGAATTTGTTCTCGATTTGGTCTTCCGGAGGACAATCTCCTGGAGTGATGTGGCAGGATGACGTCACTTCTGATGATGTGTCATGAAAATCTGAGTGACACTTGTCACCTGAAATCGTGAGAATTATGTGACCAAGGGTTTCCAAACTGAGTGGCATGTGTCACCATGTGTGACGAGTGCCAGGCGGTATAGGACACATAAGCCGAATAAAATATATTTTGTGGAAAATCAGAATTTCGGGACTCCGAAGCTTCGCAACTTCGGGATTTTTAATACTTTAAACATTTTGAGCTTGAATTCCTGAATCATGAAGTCTCGAAGTAAACTTCGTATTTCTTTGTTGTTTAAACATTTCACAATTCTAACATTTTGAAGTTGTGAGAGCCGTCGATCTAGATGACTACCAAATTTTAACGGTTGGTACTTGATCCGCCCTGTCAAGATGTAACGAAAAATATTTTAGTCTAATAAATAATATTCCTAAAGTTTAAAATTTTATTTTGAAAATGACAAAACAAAAAGGAATTTGAAAATTTGATTTTTATTTCGAAAAATTCATTTATGTTCTAACATGAGACATGCATGCAACTTGAGAATTGACAACAGTTCAAGTGATGAATGACAATCAATATATTATCAATCAATCTTTTTGGTAAATATCAACATTATAACATTTAAAATTATTTATTATTAAATTAATTAATTATTTTATTTTATTTGTAAAAAAATAGAAAAATATATTTTAACTTTATATGAATAAGATGTATAACTTAAATAAAATTTATAAATTGAAATAAAAAATGTTAAAATTTTAAAATAAAATAAAATAAAAATTATTACAATATAAAAAATTTAAAAAAAATATATTAGAAAAAATATAATTATATTTATTAAAAAAATTACATAACCATACGTCTCGACATTTAAACAAAATCTCAACAACCATTTAAAATAATATCTCTTCTTATTCTCTTATTATGGTTATACCTCTTTACATTTAAACAAAATCTCAACAACCATTTAAAACAATATCTCTTCTTATTTTATTTTTTTTAATAATTTCAAGTAATCATATGCTCTTGACATTCAAACAAATTGTTAACAACCATTTAGAACAATATATTTTCTTACCCTTTTTTAATAATTTAAAAGAACGATATCATCAAAAATAAAGTACATAAACAATTACATCATTAAAAAAAAAATTAAAACTTTAAACAATCCACTATATAGGAAAGTATATAATTATGACCAAATTTTATGAGTAAAATCATGTGATTTCCTACTCCGAAGGATGGATCTATAATCCAAGCACCGTACTTCAATCCCAATCCATTTTTAAAAAGGTTATCTGATATCTTGTTTTTATCTCCATATATGTAAAATAAAAAGATATTTGAGAAAACTCTCAATTGTATTTTTGTATCTTTTATATAAAGGTAGATTGTTCAATTTAAAGCTCCCTTTCATATTTTTTATTTTATTAATATTTAATATTTAAAATTAAATTAAATTTATAGTTATTATAAATTAACTTCAACATTACAATATAGAGTAAAATAAAATTATGTTTTCATAATATGCTTTACAATTTAATGAAAATGGAATATATAATTTAAATCAAAATTATAAATTAAAATAAATAAATTTTAATTATAAAATCATTAAAATTAAAATATTAAAATATATATATATATTTAATAAATCTAAAATTAAAATAAATTTACACACATCATAAATTAAAACAAAACCATGTCTTCACCTAACTAGAGAATTAACCACACTTCTGTGACCCAATCCCATGATGGGAAAGGTTTCAAATCTGTCGTTCATATTTGGCCCTTATTTCGTCACCGTACTCCCATCCCGGTCGATTTCACATTGACTTTGTGGAAAAGAAGGATTCATCCTCACACGGCATTGAGCCGTGTTCAAATTTTATTTTGATTCTCGCCGTTATAAATAAACAAACCAAACCAGTACATTACATCATGTTTCATACTATCACAACTCCGCCGCCTAACTAGCTGCCCAAAGAGTGAAGTAAATATTTGAATGTCCTCTGCATGAAATCCAATCCAATGGAGAGAGTGAAATCACTGGAGAATGTGCTCGCCATGAATGGCGGAGACGGAGATACCAGCTATGCTCGCGTTTCTTTATCTGTCCAGGTACCTATTTTCATTAATTACCTAATTACCTCTTTGTCTGGCCAGGATCTTCTATTTCAATAATTTCAGGGCTAATTTAATCAGTTGATAATGGGCTTTCCGGATCACAAGTCCAAATTTGATCTAACCTCACTTCAATACATTCCCAATGAAATTGGATTGTAATGTGTTTGGGCCTTTTTGATCGATCCCTTCCCAATGATATTGTATTGTAATTTGTTTCATCCATTTTATTAATTTTTGAGATGTATGCAGTTGAGAACGATACAAGTGATCAAGCCTCTTCTGGAGCGTGAAATCTTCCAATATATGAGCTCTGACAACCTGAAAGGAGGAGATGGTGTCTTTCGCATTGCCGATTTAGGGTGTGCAACGGGAACAAACACTCTTCTTGTGGCCGACACCATCGTCCGAGCCGTCCAAACAACGTGTACTTCTCATTCTATCGAGGTGCCAGAATTTCAGGTTTACTTTGCTGATCTTCCTTCCAATGATTTTAACTCGCTCCTTCGCTCGCTGCCTCCACATGAACGATTAGCAGACCGCACTCACAAGGAGGATGAAGACGAGAGTTGTTTCTCTCAGCCTCCAGCTACGAGATCTTACTTTGCAGCAGTGGTCTCCGGAACGTTTTACAAGAGACTTTTTCCACCGAAAAGCCTCCATTTTTGTCACACTTGTAGCAGCCTTCACTGGCTTTCGCAGGTAAATGTTCTTGCTCTCTTGCCAGGTTCCTCGTCTAGCACCTTGCATATGAAAGAAAAGCATGCAGATATAATCAAACAATTTTTTATTTCGCGTACCTCACTCTCCCCTGGAAAAGGATAAAAAAACCCTTCATTATGCTCTTTGAGGAGAGTAAATGGCAGGGCCCTACGCTATGCTTTTCCTTACCAGAGCTTATAAAATTTGATCTTTCTCCTTGGGTATTTGCTAATACCTCCATCACTGACGTCGTTTGGTACCTTCATTTGCTAAAGGGCAACATAATTATTGAATAAAAATTATATTGCAGGTTCCAGATAGCGTTGTAGACAGAAATTCTCCAGCTTGGAATGGAGGAGCAATTTATATATCCAGAGATGAAGTGGGTGCTGCCTATCTCTCCCAATTTCGCAAAGATTTTTCCGCATTTCTGGCAGCGCGGGCAGAGGAGATGGTACCAGGAGGATGCATGTTCGTATCTCTAACGGCTCGTAAATCTGCGGACTTAAAAGAGCAAGGCGCAATAGGACACATTTCTCATTACATGGAAGCTGCGTTTGAAGAGCTTATCAAGGAGGTAATATTTATTCTTGTTCTTCTGCTATTGAATCCACTTCACTGTCAATGTTAATATAATTATATGGGTTTTGATGGATTTTAAGAGGTGCAGGGAGTGATTGAGAAGGAGAAAGTGGACTCGTTCAACCTGCCACTCTTCTGCCCAAATGTTGAGGAGTTTGAGAGCATAGTGAAGACGGAGACATCGTTTGAGATTGTGGAGAGTGTCAAGTTGTTCAGCGGGCTCCCTTTGCATCCAATTTCAGAGGTGAGTAAAGGCGATGAGGAGATGTTCGGGAGGATGGTAACGAATAGTTACAGGGCAGCGTTCGAGAATCTTGTGAGAGCTCAGTTGGATTCAGATGTGTTAACGAATGAATTTTATTTGAGGATGGAAAAGATGGCAACTGCCAAATGCCAGGAATATCTGCGCCATCGAGGTGATCAGCTTGTAGCCTTTCTAGTTCGAAAATGACATGAAGCATTTCTGGTTGCGGGATTGTATTGTTTATGCATTATTATGCAGAAACATTTCTGGTCCAGAAGCAGGTAATTACCTCTATTTTAATTCTTCCCCGTGAGTCGGGCTGATGTCATATGAGAATTTGGCTTCTAATAGATCTAGGGCATGCTTTTTTGGAGTTATATAACTTCAGCCTCAAAATAAATTGACGATTTAAAGATTTGGGTAGTAGTTTTAGGATATTTCAGCACTTGGTTTTTGTTTTTTGTTTTTTTCATAAGTGGATTTTCATGTTATGGATGGGAAAGACAAATCTAATCATAAGTGAAGCTCAGTCATGTTATGAGACAAATCTAATCATAAGTGAAGCCCACTCATGTTATGAGCAACCTTTAGCAATTTGAAAATCTGTGATATGAGAAACATTAGCAATTCGAAAATGAAATTTAAAAGACTAAAAGTGTCCATTTTGCGAATCATTTTTCTGCATTCCAGTGAAATTCTGGAAAAATTCTGTTGTATGATTTTTCCTTTCTATGACATGCGTTTGTAGATAATGTTATGTTGATATGTATTTTTCTGAGTTATTTGAGATTTGTTTTTAATTTTTTCAAATTTGGTATATAATTGATTTATAAGATATTTATAATTATTTTGTATTGTTGGTTTTATTTAGTATTTAATTGGAAGGTGAAACAATTATGTTCAAAATTAAGAGATAGATTTTAGTCTTCTATGTGGAAGTGTAAAGAGACCTTTGGCTATTGTTGTGGATGTTGTGAGAGGGTAGAAGTGTACATTTAAACCCTTTTATGAGATATAAGGTGTTTGAGAGGTTTTTAAATCTTCTAAGTTTATAATAAAGAATGTAGAATTATTTATGGACATTTGAAAATACCCTAATATATGCCATATACTATGTAAGTAGTAGATGTGTGGAATAACCTTTGAAGTTATCCATATGTTTTTTATGGGAGGAGATAGGGGTAGAGGTGTGCTATAGTTTGAGGGCATATAGGACATCATTTTTTAAACCAATTATTTAAGGCTAAAAAACTTTTTACTTTTTAAACTCAAGTGTTAGTTCAAGGTTGAAGTATTTAACTACTTACCAAATATTAAGGATGAACTCTATATTTTATAATAAAATAATATTTAATAGTATAAGAGTTATTTGAGATTTTTGGATATAAATTGTGTGCGACTATTGAAGCAATTTTGTTAGAATGGACAAAAAATAGTCATTGAAAATTTATGAGTAAATAAGAGGAAGAAGGAAGCATAAATTAGAAAATTAATGAGACATGAGTTTTAAGATCATAGATAAGAGGATAAGGGAGATGAAAAGGAAATGGAGGCAAAGGGAAAGCCAAAAGATGAATAAAATTGTTGAAACAAAGATTAATTATTGTAATGTTTTTTAGAGAAGGCGGTGAAAAATTACCTAGAAGCTTAATTAAATGTCGTAGTTGGGAGTCGGCACCGATTGCAGAAAATATCAGGAAATTTAAGGAAATATCTAGAAGCTCTGGAGGATTCCAGATAGACGTGTTGCTTGTGTAAAATTCCCTATAAATTGACAGCAATAGAACCCATTATGTATTGCTTCAGGTTCAATATGAGTGTTATGTATTTGTTTCTCTTCTCTGCAATTTTAATTTCGTTTTTCTTCCTTCTCTCTTCATGGTATCACAATTGTGTTGATGTTGGGTTGTCCACCGATAGAGTTTATTTCCTGAAGATCATATCGTTGTCTATTGTTTGATGTATGAAGTAAGTGTTTCCTACCTAGTAGATAATCGTGGAGGGCTCAAATTGTTATCCAATTCATGATATGGTTGTTGTCTGTGGTGATGAGTTTGTTGTGCTAGCAGCACAGATGCAGAGAAGAGCCCTCATGAATGCAGAAGCCAACAGAGAAAAAAGAAGAAGAAGAAGAAAATGTGAGGCTCAAATGACCGGTGAAGGAGGCAACGTAGGGGTGAGGAAGTTGCCAGGAGGAGGGTGAGATTTATTTATTTTTCATGCTGAAATAAAAAAAAAAATGATGAAGTTTTTTGTTAACTATTCTATTATGGGAGTGTTCTCTGTTTTTTGTTAACCATTCAGTTATGGGAGTGTTCTCTGTTTTTTGTTAACCATTCGGTTCTAGGAGTGCTCTTTTTTAAAATGAAGAAATTGGTGTTCTCTGTTTATTAAAAGGAATAAATTGCTCTTTGTTTTTTATATAAAATAATAATAATAAGGAGTTAAAAGAAGAGGAGGTGGTGTTATTTTTTGTGCTATTGTGTGTGAAGAAGGGATAATTTTCATTTATTCTATGCGTGGGAGTAATTTTTAATTTCTCATTGATAAAATGGCCATTAACATGGGTATAATTCCACAAATTAAGTTAAATCGGAAAAATTATAATGAATGGGTGCATAAAATAGATCCACTTTTAACAATGAGGAAGCAATATGATTTGGTTAGTGGGAAAGAGGTCCTTCCTAATGAACAAAAATCTCTTGAAAAATGGGATCAAGGAAATAAGGAAGTTGGTGCATATATTAAAATTTGTGTGTTTGATGAAGTATTTGCAGAAATTAAAAATTTAAGAAAAGGCATTGAAATATGGAAGGTACTTAAGCAATTGTACCATAATACAAGTGAATCATTGATCTTAAATATTACTAGTGATTTACATAATTTGAAGTTGTCTAATAATCAAGAAATTGCACCTCATATAACCAGGTTGAAAGATATGTGTAATGAATGAGAGATTCTTGGAAAAACATTGGAAGAAAAGGAGTTTTTCCATATCATCCTTCACAGCCTTTCTAGTTTTTATTAGCCTTTTATTAGAGGGCTTCACACAACTGATAAAATTCCCACTATTTATGTAGCTAATCTTACTACCAAATTATTGCAGGAAGAACAACGCCTAACAAAGGAAAGGGAGTCATATAATGATGAAATTCATGCACTTGTCTCCAAGGGAAGATCAACTCCATATACAAAGATGATTCTTCCACAAAAACAAGGAGTCTTCAAAATATTTATCAAGAAGGTCCAATACAACATTATGTGAACTATACTCTTATGACTAGAGTGATGCATGTTGATGATCCATAGGTATTTGAATAAGCTCAAGGAATACATGAATGAGATGTTGCAATGAAAGATGAATATGATTCTTTTTAATGAAGAATCAAACTTGGGAGTTGACTCCTCTCCTAGAAGGTGAAAATATCATTGGTTGCAAATAGGTATATAGGACAGTTCACATCTGATGGAGCAATTGAGAAACATAAGGCTAGATTGGTTGCAAAAGGATTCTCACAAAAAAAAGGTATTGACTATACTGAAACATTTTCTGTTCTTGCTAAAATGACTACAATTTGCACTGTAATTTCTCTAGTTGCAAAATTTGGTTGGGAAATTTATCAAATGGATGTAAAAAGTGATTTTCTTCATGGTGATTTACTTGAAGAAGTTTAAATGCAACAACCCCTAGGTTTTATAAAAGTTGGCCAAGAACATCTTTTTTGTAAGCTTAAAATATCATTGTATGGGTGAAAGCAGGCTCCAAGAGCATGGTACTCCAAAATTAATGAGTACTTCTTGAATGACAGATTCAAAAGAAGTCCTTATGATCATGATCTTTATGTCAAAAATTGCAATGGTGATATTATAATGGTTGTCATATATGTAGATGACTTAATCATTACAAGAAGCAATTTAAGTCAGGTAAATGACTTTAAGAAGCAAGTAAAGAAGGATTTTGATATCACAGGCTTGGGGTTATTACATTATTTTCTTGGCATCGAGGTTTGGAGAGAAAAAGATAGAATTCTTCTATCACAACCAAAATATGCACTTGATCTATTGAAGAAGTTCAAAATGAAGAATTGTAAGTGAACTCCAACTCCAATTGATGCAGGGACCAAGTTAAGAAGCAAATCCATTTCTGAAAAATTTAATGTCACACTATATAGACGGTTGGTTGGAAGTCTTCTTTATCTAACATCCACTAGACCAGATATTGCATGTGTAGTTGGAATGGTTTCTAGATTTATGTCTGATCCTCATCTTGAACATTGGAAGGAAGCTAAAGAATACTTAGATACATCAAAGGAACTTATAAGCTTAGACTTGAATATCAATATGGTGGTAATGTTCAATTTGCAGGATATACAAACTCTGATTGGAAAGGAGATACTAATGATAGAAAATCAACTTTTGGATATATCTTTCATCTTGATTTGGGAGAAATCTCATGGAGTAGCAAGAAGCAAGCTACAATCTCTTTATCATCAACAAAATCTGAATATAAAGGAGCAACACTTGCAACACAAGAAGCTACATGGCTAAGAGGTATTTTTGTTGAATTGAATCATCCTTAAACAGAAGTTGCAACTATTTACTGTGATAATCAAACCACAATACAATTAACAAAGAATCCAGTTTTTCATACAAGGACCAAACATATTGAAATTCATCATCATTATGTTCGTGAGAAAACACAAAAAGGAAATATGATGTTGAAACATTGCAGATTAGAAGATCAAATTGTTGATATATTTACTAAACTTTTGAGTATTGTAAAGTTTGTAAATTTTAGAAGCATGATAGGAATTAAAGAAGTATCCCCTTAATAAAGTGTATGTTAACCCTAATAAACATTAATGGGGAGTGTTAAAACATATATTAATTATTGTAATGTTTATTAGAGAAGCCAATGAAAAATTATCTAGAAGTTGAATTAAATGAGGTAGTTGGCAGAGTCATTCAAGAAATGGTTGGAAGCTCTGGAGGCTTCCAAATAGACCTGTTGCTTCTGTAAAGTTCCCTATAAATTGACACCAATAAAACCAATTTTTTAATTCTTCAGGTTTAATCTGGGTGTTGTGTATTTGTTTATCTTCTCTACAATTTTATTTATTTTTCTTCCTTCTCTCTTTAAAAACAAATTAGATAAATGATGTTTGATGACTAAGACTATATATGATAGGCTTCCAGAATTGACTAAATTTACACCCATCATTACAATTAAAATTATTTAGATTTTTTTCAATTTAGAGAAATTCTCTAATGACACAAGATGAGTAATAGGGTGTTGAAAATAGGATTTTGATTTGATCAAAACAGATTACTTGTTTAGATTTAAAAGAATGTTCAACAATAGCTAATTTAAAAATATGATTTAAACCCTAAATATGATAAAAAAAACTTTAATAAATAAAAATTTATACAACACAATTATTTAATTACAATTATTTAATTATTTAGGAAAATAAAATAAACTTAAAAACAAAAATAAAAAAAATTAACTATATCAAAATAACTCAATAATAATAAAATCATAAAATTTACCACTATTTCATAGTCAACCCAAACAATGAATTGAAATTCTTGGAATCATGTTTTAGACAAGCAAACGGATACATAAGTGTTGAAGCTTGAAGCATAAATTTTGATTGAAATTAATTGATAGAAGCTGTACGATTTTATAAGGATCTTTAGGGAGACACGCAAACGCAACCGACACAATAGATAAAATTTGATTAATCAATTTTTTTATTTTTATTTTATTTTTTATATAATTTAATTGAAATTATTTAAAAATATATATTTTTTAATAAAAACTGGAATTGATTTTGGTTGAGAACAAAATAAGTAGATGCTTTTCATTTCAACATTTGTCATTTTTATGAAAATGTGGTATATTCATATCCATTTGTCTTTTTTATGAAAAATGTGGTATATTTACATCTTTTGATATTAATTTATTAAGAAAAGTGGTTATGTAGGTAAACTATCCTCTTTATGCGTGTCCTACTACGTCTTATTGGGATAGTGGCTTGCAATATCATCTACTTGTAGCCATTGATGGTAATCTTAGACCTTGGTTAGTTATGATGATCTATGGTTTATGATACTCTAGTTTTTACTATAAATCTTAGAAGTTGGATGCTTTGTAATTGTATGAGATACATACAGATAAAGTGGAAATGGTTTATGATATTCTAGTTTTTGCTATAAATTTTGGACGTTGGATGCTTTGTAATTGTATGAGACACATACAGATAGAGTGGAAATAATGTTTAGGCTTATGTATGATTCGAGGTAAATATTGAATTTCAACATGGTATTAGAGTGATGTTCTAATCTTGGGACATGTTTGTGAGCGTATTCATATTTATTAGCTTTGCTACCTAGTTTTAACATCGAAGATCATGTTTTTTTTTATTTGTTTCAATTTTTTTTTAGGACCGTGACATCTTCTATTGTAGATTAGGATTCTAATTATTCATTGGTTTATGTGTGTTTGATTGGGATATTTTTTTAGCAACACCCAAATCCATATATTGACCTTCTTAAAAGATTGTGGATCATCTTGCACTATCTAATTTGCAGATTGACAATGGGTGAGAATTTTCTCAAATTGAATTGATTGAATGGTAAAACAAGACATTATATCTCCATCTTCTCAACCACAATGTCACATGCCCAAAGGGCCACAACATTTCTAATTTAGATCATGCATCTGGACCCATTTGTATTCTTTTGTTTACTTCCCACGTCTCACTTAAGGAGGGACTTTGAGTGTGTTTGATTCTCTCTACCTAAGAAGTTTGAAATTTGATACTTGGAGTTTTTATGTAGATATTTGATGGTGTTTCCCATATTGGGGTTACTTGACCCTATTTAGAGTTTCGATCATACTTTTCATTTAGATATTTCAATGTATGTAGGCTGCATTTCTCTTTTGATGGTTGATGGTTGGTATTTATGTAAAATTTCAGACCCCAACCTAGTTTCATTCTCGTTGATTTTTCAGCCAATGTTTAATGCCCAAACCCAAAATTGTAATAGCCAATTAAACACAACAAAAAATAATTTTCAGAACTGAAACATGAAGATTCTGAACATCGTTTATAACGCAGAAATAAAATATCAACAGCACATAACATCAGAAAATTATTAACACGGAGATTTTCGTTCTAACAGCGACCCTGGAAAAACCCGCAAGGGGAAAACCAGTGAGAGAGGGAGTTTTTATTATTTAGGAGCTTTTGAGAAATTTCATTTACAACATATTCATCTTCATAAATTACACAAACTTATCTCAGACTTTCTTCAGCAAAACTCCTTCTGAACAACCTTGGAAATGCTCCTCGATTTTTGTGCCATAAATTCTTACATTGTACGGATGTACCGGCAATCAATCTTGTACAGATTGTCCTCGTTTTGCATGCCAAACTTCTGCTCAAACTATACAGAAATACCCAGCAGTGCAATACCTTGAAAATCGTGCCAATACTCTAGAAAATCGTGCCCATAATTTATGACAGTACGACCCTCGAATTCTGTGCAAGTCCGTACGGACTGTACGGATTTTTTCTTTCTCAAAAAAACATTCCCAATACCCACCTCGATTTGGTGCCTGAAAAATGTTGTACAACAACCTTGGAATGTGTGCCAATACTCTCAGAAAATCATGTTGATGTCTACCTCGAAATCTATGCACATTTAATGTTGTACGGCCCCTCAAATCCATACTGTACAGATTGTCTTTCCTTGTTGTATGTTGCCTTGACATCCCTACCTACTAGCTGCCTTGAAACTTGCACCCTGGCTCTGCATATGCTGCCTCTATCTCAAGCTCGACCTCTCTCTTCTCTTTCTCTCTCAACAATGAACAACAACCAAAAAATGGTGCGCCCTCCTTACCCTAATCAACCTCATGAGGGAATCTCAAGGGTCATCTCATCACTTTAGTTACCCACTTTCCCTAGGTCTCCAAAAAGTCACCTTTTAATTTGCATCTCACAAATTAAATGACTAGAGTCCACATTAGGCACTTTCTCACCCCTTAGGCGCCTAGGTGATGAGAAACACTTGCCTAGGTACTTTTTAATTAAATTTTTAACACTCCCTCTTACCGAGGAAAGTGTTACTCACCACTCCAAGCTTGTCCCTGAAAAATACAAACTTGCCTTTGCCCAATGCTTTAGTGAGTATGTTTGCAATCTGCTCCTCTGTAGATATGTATTGTAACTCCATAGCTCCTCTCTAAACATAGTCACGAATGAAGTGATAACGAATCTCGATATGCTTAGACCGGTAATGAAAAACTGGATTCTCCGAGACTTTAATGCAACTCTGATTATCACAGTAAATCACGATAGGCCTCAGCTGCACACTGAACAATCCCACCAGCAACTTGTGAAGCCAAAGGGCCTCACAACTGGCTTGAATGGCCTCCATATACTTAGCCTCTGTAGAACTCAAAGCCACTGAATTTTGCTTCCGACTGAACCAAGACACAACTGCTGAGCCCAATCTGAAACAACACCCTGAAGTACTCTTCCTGTCACTGACACATCCTGCCCAATCTGAATCTGTATAGCCAACAAGACGAACTCCATCTCCTCTCTGATAGTCCATACCATAATCTACCATACCACAAAGATACATGAGCACATGTTTTGCTGCCACCCAGTGCACTCTCCTAGGCTCCACCATGAGCTGACTGAGAGTGTTGACAGCAAAACAAATATCTGGCCTGGTATTGACCAAATACATCAATGACTCGATCAACTGACGATACAAAGTGGAATCCACCAACTGTGACTCAGAAGCATGAAGCTTCTTCCAGTTGTTAATCATAAGAGTGGTCATGGGCCTACTGTCCTCCATCTGAAATATGCTAAGAATGTCACACACATACTTCCCCTATCCTAGGAAGATGTGTCCAGGCTCCTGCCAAACCTCCAATCCCAAAAAGTAATGTATTAGTCCGATATCAGTCATCTCAAACTCTGAAGCAAGGCTCTCCTTGCAGCTGCTAATGAGTCTCTTTGCCCTTGTAATGAATATGTCATTCACATATAGCAAGAGAATGAGAGGATCCTCTCCAACCACAATGTAGTATATGTTGGGATCCATCTCACTCTTCTCAAAGCCAAACTGCTACAAATAGGCATCTTTCCTCGAATACCATGCTCTGGGAGCTTGTTTCGGCCCATACAATGCCTTCTTCAGTCTACACACATGAGACTCTCTCCCATGCACCTCAAAGCCCAATGGCTGCTCAATATACACCTCCTTCTATATAAGACCATTCAGAAATGTGGTCTTCACATCCATCTGGTGGATCTTCCAACCCATCTTTGTTGCAATGGATATCACTTCCCTGATTGAAGTGTATCTAGCCACCAGCGCAAAGGTCTCATCATAGTCAACTCCCTCAACCTGTGAAAACCCCCGAGCCACAAAGAGATTTTTGTACTTCTCAATGCTGCCATCTGCAACATGCTTGAGTTTATAGAGCCACCTGGAAGTCACCACTGACTTCCCCTCAGGTCTAGGAACAACTTCCTAGACATCGTTTTTCATGATGGAATTGTACTCTTCCATCATGGCATCTCTCCAAACCTGTCTACCAGTAGCCTCGTCAAAAGTGGAAGTCTCGGACTCTCGAATACTACTCACCATCGCGATGTAGCTGCAAAACCTCTCGGGTGGTTTACTCTCCCTCATTGCCTATCTGGGATTCCCGGTTGAACCCTGTGCCTCCCTCAAAGTATCCTAAATCCACTTGGGCTTCCTCCTCTCTGAAGTAGTGTCTTGTGGACAGGACTCTCCCTGCTCAACCCCATCTCCTGAAGAAAATGATCCTGATGTAGACTCTGGAGTACTCAATCCTGAAACCTGTGGACCAGTAGCCTGCGAACCTAAACCCTATGGCCCTATCACCTGTGAACCTGTTGTCACTAAAACTGGTGGGCCAGAACTCTATGTCATTGTAGTCTGTTGTGGACTCACCTGAATATGAGGTGAAGACTGCTCACTCCTATTTGTCCCTCTAGACTTCCTAAAGGCTCTGTCCTCCTCAAATCTGACATCCCTCCTCATAACAGTCTTCCTCGAGGAAGGAAGGTATATACAGAAAGCCTTTGAATTCTCATTGTACCCAACAAAGATCCCTCTATTTGTTGTGGGATCCAGCTTTTTTCTCTTCTCAGAAGGGACATGTGAATATGTGATGCACCCAAAATCAGAGAGTGCCCCACCTCAGGCTTCTTCCCAGAAAAAGCATCCTCAGGAGTCATGCTCCCCACAACGTTGTGAGGACTCATGTTCTACAGATAAATTGCAGTGTAGCATGCCTCAACCCATAGAAATAGTGGTAGCCCCTGATCATGTAGCATGGCTCTCGCAACCCCAACAATGGTCTTATTCTTCCTCTCTACAACCCCATTCTGTTGGGGGTTGTAAGGAACAATCAACTCTCTGTTGATGCCCTCTCCTGCACAAAATTCCATGAACTCCTTGGAGGTATACTCACCCTGATTGTCTGTCCTTAGAACTCTGATTTTATTCCTTGTCTGGTTCTCCACAAGAGCTTTGAACTCTTGGAACCGACTGAAGACCTGTCCTTTGGTCTTCATGAAGAAAATCAAAGACTTTTGTTAGAAGTCATCAATGAATACAACATAGTATAAAAAACTAGTCAATGATGCCGAAGACATCGGGCCACATACATCTGAATGAATAAGATCAAGAATCCCTGCTACTCTACTGTCACTACTCAGAAAAGAATTCTTGGTGTACTTTCCCAAAGCACACCCCTTGCACAATTCATGGTGCTCTGAACTGAAATCTAGAACTCCAGTCAACATCTCCCCCAGTACCCTCAAAGCCCCATGGTGTAAATGTGCCATCCTCCTATGCCATAGCTCACATAGGTCATTGTTGTTGGTAGTATGAATCAATGCTCTCGCTGGCTGGAACATAATATTGTACAACTTCTCATGTCTAGTCCCAATCACTTTGGCCGAAGTGATACTAGACCCCTTTGGGTAAAGGAGCACCTTCCCATCACAGAACAAGACCTCAAATCCCCTCTGCTCATAAAATGACACTAAGTTCTTCTTCAAGCTCAGAACATATAGAACCTTTTTCAAAGAAATGAGAGGCAAAGACTCCCTCTGAAATGATACAGTCCCACAACCAACTACATTGACCACCTAGTCATCTCCAAGCACCACCTCAACATCTCCAATCTGTGTAAGGTCTCTCAAGTGCTCATGAACCCCTGTCATATGGTGAGAGGCACCACTATCAATATACCACATATATGAATGAGTGGTCCTCGTGGATAGACACACAACCAAGGAAAATTCCTTGTCAAACTTGATGGAAAACTCTTCCACCGCTGCTAAAGTTGTTGTTTGTTTCTTCTTATTGTTAGGACACTGACCTACATAGTGCCCAAACTTGTGGCATGAAAAGCACTTGACTTTTCTCATGTCTTTCTTCCCTTCACCCTTGGGCTTGTTTCCTCCCTTTCGACCCTTTTTGAACTTCTTCTTTCTATTGGCAGCAAGAGCCACATTCTCCTCCTCATGACCTATAGATGAACTTCCATGTACATAACCTCTCCGGGTCTCCTCCTGAACAAAGTCATCCCAAAGATGTTCAAAGTTTGGAAGCTTCTCCCTAGAAACAATTCCTTCCACAAAAATAGTCCATTGTTTGGAATCTCCATTCAATGTTGTTATCGCAAGTTCACTGTCAACTATAGCCTCCCCCACAGCTCCAAGCTTGTCTCTCACCTGTGTCAATCTAGTGAGGTAAGTGACCACATTTTCATCCTTGGTAATTTTTATCCTCTTTAGTTTTTCCCTCAAGACCATCTTTTGGTTTTCATTAGTACTCTGGTACAATTTATTCAAAGACTCCCACATCTCATAGGCATTTTCCTTCCCCGTAAAGTGAGGAATCAAATGGTCCTTGATGGCATCAAGAATAATCCTCTTAGCCTTGATACTCTTCTTAGTGTAAGCTTCAAGAAGAGTAGCATCAGTAGGTACCACCACAGGATGAGTTGTGGTATTTTCCACAATGTCCCACAACTCGTTTTCTTACAAAAGAAAGATCATCCTCTCCTTCCAAGCACCAAAGTTTGTTTCCCCATCAAGTTTGTCCTCAACTCTTAAACCTGTAGCCATTAACCCCTTTCTGCTGAAAATGAAAAATTCAAAAATATGCCCTGTGAAGTGATTGTTGTCCCAACTTTCTGACTTGCTCAAATATCTCTGCTTCTTTCAACTCAGCTCTGATACCATGTAAAATTTCATACCCCAACCCAGTTTCAGTCTCGTTGATTTTTCAACCAATGTTTAATGCCCAAACCCAAAATTTTAATAACCAATTAAACACAACAGAAAATAATTTCAGAACTGAAACATGAGGATTCTGAAATCATTTATAACGCAGAAATAAAATATCAGCAGCACATAAACTCAAAAAATTATTAACACAGAGATTTTTGGTCTAACAGTGACCCTGGAAAAACCCACAAGGGTAAAACCAGTGAGAGAGGGATTTTTTATTACTTAGGAGCTTCTAAGAAATTTCATTTACAACATATTCATCTTCATAAATTACACAAACTTATCTCGGACTTTCTTCAGCAAAAATCCTTCTGAACAACCCTGGAAATGCTCCTCAATTTCTATGCCAGAAATCCATACATTGTACAGTTGTACCAAAAATGAATGTTGTACGAAGTGTCCTCGTTTTGCGTGCCAAACTTCTGCTCAAACTGTACGGAAATACCCAACAGTGAAATACCTTGAAAATTATGCCAATACTCTAGAAAATCGTGCCCAAAATTTATGATAGTACAGCCCTCGAATTTTGTGTAGGTTCGTACGGACTGTATGAATTTTTTCTTGCTCAGAAAAATGTGCCCAACACCCTCCTCAATTTTTGTGACTAAAAATGTTGTACGGAAACGTTGGAATGCATGTCAATACTCTCAAAAAATTGTGTTGTTGTCTACATCGAAATATGTGCACATTTAATGATGTACAACCCCTCAAATCTGTATTGTACGGATTGTTTTTCCTTGTTGTCTGCTACCTTGAAATCTGTGCCTACTAGTTGCCTTAAAACTTGTGCCCTAGCTCTGCATATGCTGCCTCTATCTCAAGCTCGACCTCTCTCTTCTCTTTATATCAACAATGAACAACAACCAAAGAATGGTGCGCCCTTCTTACCCTAATCGACCTCATCAGGGAATTTCAAGGGTCATCTCATCTAATAGTTGAGATTAGATGAGATCAACGGTGGGGATAAAATCACTTTACTTACCCACTTTCCCTAAGTCTCCAAAAAGTCACCTTTTAATTTGCATCTCACAAATTAAATGACTAGGGTCCACATTAGGCACTTTCTCACCCCTTAGGCGCTTAGGTGATGAGAAACACTTGCCTAGGTACCTTTTAATTAAATTTTTAACAATTTAGGTGTCTCGTCCCAGCTAGCCAAATTGTTAGGATCCGATCTTAACCCCTCTTCGTCGGTCATTATCTAGTAGGATGTGTTTTCTATGTAATAAAGGTTGACATTAGTTAATAAGGCCTAATAAATAAAGGAGAATAACTCAATGTAAGAAGACCTAATAGAAGTTTCCGCTTCTAGAAATATCTTCCTCTAGAAGTTTCCATAGAAGGTAGAATTAGTATAAATAAGAGTAGGAGGTATTGGATATTTTTGTCTTTGAGATTATTGTAATAGAGCTCTGCTCTGTTGGATGTTTTCCCCTTGAAGAGGCAAGTGAGCATTGCTATCTCTAATAAGGGCGCTCTTTCTAGTGTTATTCTGGTATTGTTCTAGCTATAATCTTGTTGTTTTATTATTGCTTGCTAAATATTTATGTTCCGCATATTATTATTCATATGTTATACTGCAAGTGGTATTAGAGATCCTTCTTGGGAAGAACTTGTGGGGTAAATTTTTTCAGGGTAGAGACGTATTCTGGCATCTTTAAGCTATAGAGATCTATCATTTCGTGCATAAACTCATGGTTGGGGATTCATACACGGAAGAACTACAAGTGGTACTTAAGTGCACATTGTTGGCCACCCTTGTAACCCATGTTGGTACCCCTTCGAGTGGTAGTGCATCAGAAAACACCTGTATACATATCGACCTAGATATCTTGAATCCCTTTGTAGATAAACCAATCGATTGCCTGACTGTTATAGATCCATCGAGAACAACACTCGGGAAGATACTCTCTAGTACCTAGGTAGTCAGTTAGCACGGCTAAGGACACGGTCTAGCCTCCTTAGTTGGTGCCTTGAGATATTGGGTCGAGTCTAGAGCCAGGATGCACCCTTATTTGAGACTTTATCCATTGGATTCCTCTCTTCATTCTGATCAATGGTACCCTTCATTTTTAAGTCTTTTTTTTAGGTGGACCCAACCCTTTCTAGGACGATCTTATTTGAGACCTATTCCATTGGATTTCTCTCTTTGTCTTCATCACTCAGGTATCGATCAATTTTAGTCCAATATTTTCGTCCCGACACCTCATCTGCTACTTAAGCCTCCACCATGCCTACCACTCACTCTCAATCCCAAGAAAACTTGGAGGACAAGGAGTCCAACCTAGAACAACAAATGGCCTCCATGAACACCACCTTACAAACTTCCCTTGACAAGAAATCCCATGCTCTAGAGCAACTCCTCAAGAATAAGAATGTTGAGCCCAATCCCAAGGACTCTCAGTCTTCCCATTATGAGTATACTCACTCATACCACTCCCCTTAGGGTTCTCCACCCTCTTGGAATAATTTGTCCAAAGTTGACATGCAAAAATTTGATGGTTCCAATCCAGCTGGGTAGGTTTCTCAAATGGAACAATACTTCTCCCTTCATGATATTCGGGATGATGAGACCAAAATCCATGTAGGGGTTTTGTACTTGGATCAAGAACGTTGGCAGTGGAATAAGAAATGTTATCCAGGACTGCCCACTTGGAACATGTTCACTAAAGAAGTTTGTGCTTATTTTGATAGGGAATCACATTTTTTGAGCAAGCTCACTAAGTTGCACCAAACTGGATCAGTCAAAGACTTCATCACAACATTTGAACAGTTGGCTATCCGAACTAAGGGCTTATCTAATGAATTTTACCTTGAATGTTTTATCATTGTCTTAAAGGAATCCATCAGGGCTCATGTGAGCATGCATCATCCTACTACATGGTTGTAGGCATGCCAATTAGCACTGGATGCAGAGACCATCCTTCATAATCCAACACTGAAGGATGCATTTCCCAACCGTCCTCGCACTGGGGCTAACCCAACTCTAACACAAACCTTGAAGGTCCCAAAGGTATCTCCAACAGAAATGGCGAAGCGTCGCAAGCAAGGACTTTGCTATTATTGTGATGAAAAGTATTCACTGAGACATAAATGTAGGTAACAAAAGTTATTCCATATTGATGCATCAACTTCCTCTTTGTATGAAGACATACCATCAGATGAGGCTCTTGACCCAGAGGATGCTCAACCAAGTGTCCATGCTGAAGATTATGTTACCTCCTCGGTGGAACCAGAGGAAACTATCATATCTCTCCATTCCCTCTCGTGTATTTTGGCCCCACAGACATTGAAGATCAAGGGATACATCAAACATAGGTCGGTTTTGGTGTTGATTGATAGTGGTAGCATCCATAATTTTATTCATTGCAAGCTTGATGAGGATATCCATTGCTTCATCTTCCCTGTTTCTAATTTCCAAATTATCATCGCTAATGGTGGTACGATGAAGTGTTGGGGTCGTTGTGAGAATGTGAAACTCCAAATGGGTGATTATCATTTGAAAACCCACATGTTCTCTATTTCCATGGGGGGATGTGATATAGTTTTGGGTGTGGAATGGATTTTCAATTTGGGACCAATCACAATGGATTATCGGGAGTTATATATGAGTTTCACCCAAGAGCTCACACCTATACCCTCCGAGGTCTCTAAGCGGCCTCTCCTGAAATCATCAGTTCTCACATGATGGAAACAATGTTGAAGAAAGGCCAACATTGTGTGATTTCTCAATTGCATGCCATCTAGGTCACCGATCAGGCCTCTCTGATAGTCCCTCCTAGCCTGCAACTAATCCTAGAAAAGTACCCCAAGGTCTTTGAAGTTTCAACAGACTTACGTCCTTCCAGGGGTGTTCATGATCATAGCATCCCTCTCCTATTGAGCAGTCAACCCCCCAATGTACGTCCCTACAAGTATCCATTTGCTCAAAAAAATGAAATTGAAAATATGGTACAGGAATTAATGGATGCAAGGGTAATTTTGCCTAGTACCAGCCCATATTCTTCTCCTGTGGTAATGCTCTTACAGAAACAAGGTACTTGGTGCATGTGTCCTGATTTTCATGCCTTGAATAAACTAACCATCAAAGATAAGTTTCCCATTCCTGTCATTGATGTTCTATTGGATGAACTCCATGGTGCCCATGTCTTCACCAAATTCTAACTTCACTCTAGTCATCACCAGATCTAGATGAAGGAGGCATATATTTCCAAGACTTCTTTCAGAACTCATGAAGGACATTATGAATTCTTGGTCATGCCTTTTGGCCTTTGCAATGCCCCATCCACCTTCCAAAGTCTCATGAATACAATATTGAAACCCTACCTTCCGCAGTTTTTCCTGGTTTTCTTTGATGACATCCTCATCTACAACCCCACTTGGGATAGCCACCTTTTGCATGTGGAGAAAGTCCTTCATTTGTTGCAAGAAAACCAATTGTTCATAAAAAAGACCAAATGTTCTTTTGGAGCCAACGAAGTGGAATACTTGGGGCATATTGTGGGTCACGAAGGGGTAAAATTGGACCCCAAAAAGATACAAGCTATGCATAAGTAGTCGTGACCCATGAATTTAAAGCGCCTAAGGGGTTTTTTTGGTCTCACGGGCTATTACAGGAATTTTTTCCACCATTATGGAAAAATCGCTAAGCCATTGACTAACCTTCTTAGGAATAATTCATTTCATTAGACACTTATTATTGAGCAAGCCTTCATAGAGTTAAAGAGGGCCATGTGCACTACTCCTATGCTAGTCGCTATTGACTTCAACAAAACCTTTGTGGTGGAATCAAATGCTTCTAGCACTGGTCTAGGTGTAGTGCTCATACAAGATGGTCGACCTGTGGCCTTTACTGGCAAAGCGTTGAGTGGCCGCAATCTAGGCAGATCTACGTATGAAAATTAAATGATGGCCATTCTCCATGCATTGCACACATGGCGGTCGTATCTTTTGGGGCATCATTTCTAGATCAAAACAGATCACCATAGTCTGAAGTATTTTTTGGAGCAACGGTTATCCTCCCCAAAACAAAAAACAGTGGATGACCAAAATGTTGGGTTATGATTAAATGAAATCATATATAAAAGGGAAAAGGGTTATGATTATGAAATATTGGACCTGACCCCTCATCATGTACCCCTAGCTAATTCTTTTCCACCTCTCTCTTCTTCTCTTCATCTTATATCAACTCTTCTTGTGTACCTCTCGACTCTTTTTCTCCCCTACTCTTTTGGGTCCATTCCATACCTCACCTCATCTTAACAATTTCTGGATCCTCCTCAATGGACCCATTCTCTCTCTTTTCTGACTTTCCCCCGTCTTTGCAACCCCCCCCATTCTAGGGGATTTTAATCATCCATTTGATCAGGCTCCATGCACATTATCCCTTTTTACATGACCAACATTTATCCAAAGAAAAATCTCTTCCAACATTCTCCTTCTCGATCCTTCTGCAAACTTTCTTTCTGCCTCACTAAAAGAATTGGTGTATTCCATGGAGAATTTAACAATGTAACCTTCTTTTACTCAAGAAAACTAGAAATCAATGGCTCAAGTCCACTTATTATCCATAGATTTCAGTTCTTCAAGCTTGACTTAATCCCGAACCACTGGCTCCAACGACCACATTGGAGAATTGGTAGCAACTTTCCTTTTTATCCAATCATGCAACATGCAAGGAAATTCAACAAAGAAACGTTCATGCATATTTGAGTAAAGATACCTATATTTTAATTGTTTTGCATTCACCATTAATCCTTAAGTATCTCATAGGGAAAACTTGTGTTCTTTAACCTCTACCCAGTATTGGATTTCCTCCTTCGATGGATGCCACCTCATTTCTTTCCTTCATTGTTCCCGAAAATACTTTAAGGTCCCAACAACAAAACCATTTGTTGGGCATTTTTATCAATGCTTGCATGCTTCCTTCTTAACATTGGTGAGTTTAGACCCAAGGTTCGTCCAGATTTGTCCAACAAAAAACCCAGAGCATCGACATATCAATCCTCGGCCAAAACCAAGGAAGGTCTCACCCAAGATGTAGAGAGGATCATAGAGGCCAGAAGGTCTTATGACAGTAATGAAGGGTAAACACATGAAAATTCATTAGAATTGGAATCCATGTAGCTCATATCTGACATATTATTAGGACTAAGAATTAAAACAGTACACACATATATTCAACTCATACATGTATGACTGATAGTAACTAATACAAAAGAAGGGGGTCTGTGGTTGGGGTTTCCCTAGTCATAGACCCCTGACTTTGCCTTCCTTTCCTGGAATCTGCGCACAAATTTTTTAATCTATCTCTGGTCTTGGATATTTCCCGACGATCACCTGGGCTAATGAAGCCACCATCTCCACTGCTCTTTATCTCTATTGCGACATCTTTTTTTCAGTTTTTTTTTTTTTTTTTATCTTTTCTATGGGGAGGTTTTCTTTTGTTTTTGCAGATCGGGCTCTCTGTTCTGGAAGAGACACAACTGTTTGGTGGTGGTCTTGGTTCATCGTTTTCTGGTGCGTATCTCCTGGTGATGTGGTTTTCATGCCTTAAATCATTTGTGTTGCTCAGATCAAGTTTTTTTTCTCGGATCTAGTTTTTTTGGGGTGGTGGTGTGGTTTTCGATGCTCGTAATCTCCGTTTTCTTGGTCGTCTTAGTCCTGCTTTTTGTACTGTCATATCTATCACCAAGAGATTTCCAAATTTTCTTGCAGGCATTTTTGGTGTCTCCATTCGACCTCCCTTTATAGTTACGGGGTCGTTGTCAGGGTTTGATGCATACCATGTGCTTCATGTTCCTGGTTTCAAATTTTTAGTGTCGAGTTCAAAATTTTAGTGGCCAAGGTTTGGAGTTTTTGGACCCTCTCTTATTCTTGAGAGGTTTCTATGCTTCTTAGATCTAGTTCGTCCCACCTTTGGGTTCTCTCTGGAAGTTTTCTTAGTTGCTTGCTCTCGGCAAGGGTTTCTAGGGTTTTCCTTCTGTAGTTTCATTTTTTATCTCTGGTTTTGCTGGCACATTCAGGATTTGATGTATTCTCAGATCAAGGTCCTCTAGTGTGGGGTTCTGGTTCCTCGTTCTCATATGTATGGTGGTGGGTTTTCAGTTTTGAGGTCCTTAGTAAGGGCTTACGACGTTGATTGACTTGTGGTCAGCACTTTGAGGTCCTTCTATTAGGCATGCAACTTTGTTTCCTCTCCTTTACGGTTGTTTTTCATGGGTTGTTGGGATGTTATTCTATCTGGAGTTTTTGGTTGTAGATTTATATACCACTTTGACTTGGTTCGTCCGGTCACCAGATTTTATTTGGGATTGCGATGTCAACATTTTTCTCTTGTGATGGGGGGCATGTTTTTATGATTTTTGCTTTGGTGGTTTTGCAGTCTTTGAGACCTATGTTATACATTTATTTGTGGCTCCTTAGCTTGGTATTTTACCCTTTTAGGGTTTCCATCCTTTCCAAGGATGATTCGTTCTTAATGCACCTACAAAATGTAATTTGGTTCTCTATGAATGAATAAAATTATGCTATTTTTCTAAGGAAAAAAAAAAGAAAAAAAAATTAAACTCATACATGATAGACACATAATGGATTTGACCTATCACATTTTTATTACTTAAGCCATTCCATTCACAACAGAGATGTACATTGCACATGATAGATACATATGATAGCCATATAACTTCATATCTTCTCTATATAAATCCTTAGAATTACAACATACTGCACAATGCTCCTTTGCTCAAAACTCATACATACAATACACACACACACACACACACACACACACACACACACATTCATAAGCATTACGATATTACAACAGGCTCAGAGCGAGCTCAATACTAAGGACTCAATGAATCTCTTCTCCTCAATATCTAACTAGCTAACCAGTCAACCCTATTTCTGATATTAGTGCCTCCTTTTATAGATTTCATTGTTGGGGAGCATTGTCTCTTTCTGCTCTACTCCACTCATTTGTCTGAAAAAACTGCCTCAAATGCTTCTGGTGTATGTTAGTACTCCATGTATACTTTTTGTATCAATGTAAATCTTAACTTCCTGGCCAAATCTTCCTTTATCCACTCCACGTCCTCGTATGTTGTTGGTATTAATAATTTGGGGATATTTCTTGATGATTTCTTTCTTGATTCTGACGAGAATCTTCTTCGTTTCTAGCGCAACTGAAAAAACTTAGATTGACATGCACTTGGTATGATTTAAGATTGGAATGCAACTGGAAAAACTTGTTCTGGCTTGCACTCTATGTCATTCCTCGTGCATTTCCTTAGGTGCACACAAAACTATGGAATAAGTGTGCACAACTTTGTTTGTGCACATGCACAAAATGAAACCCAAAACTTTGGGTGCCAACAACTTCCTCTCCTCCCCTCAATACCGAAAAGTTAACCCATGTTAACTTAAAGGTATATGCTACAATTGTGATGAGAAATATTTTCTTTGGCATAGTTGTAAGGAGAAAAATCTTTTTATGGCCATTTCAGAGGAAATTTCGGAGGATGAGATTGAAAGTATACCTCAGGAACCTATGCCTCCTCCAGTTGAAATAATTCCTCCCTCTCATTAATAAGATGCGGAACCCCCAATCTCCTTGTATGCCCTGACTGGTATTTCGGCTCCCCAAACCATCAAACTAATTGGATACATCAAAAATAATAAATTCATTATCTTGATTTATAGTGGTAGCACTCATAAATTTATTCATAGATAGGTAGCCCAGGAAACACTATTATATCCATGTTGTCAACAACTTTTAGATCATGCTTTCTAATGGAGGTTTCATGAAATGTGGGGGTCATTGTGAAAATCTATAACTTCAAGTGGGTTATTAGTCTTTGAAAAACCATGTGTTTGCTATTGAAATGGGTGGTTGTGACATTTTTTTGGGTGCGGAATGGTTAAGGAAATTAGGCCCCATCACCATGGATTTCTGGGAGTTATACATGAGTTTCTAGTAGAAGGGGCATCACTACACTTTCCAAGGAATCACAACTAGTTCTCCAAAGATAATTATCTCACACCATATGGGAAAAATTCTTAAGAAATGGAATTCAGACATTGTGTCCCAATTCCATGTCATTCAAACCTTTGAAATACCTTCTCAAACCATCCATCCTGACATGCAGTTAGTCTTGGCCAAACACCAATTATTTTTTGACAACCCCCTAGGCCTCCCACCCTCCTATGGTGTGCATGATAATTATATTTTAGTCACCCTTGGTAGCCTCCCTCCTAATGTATTCCCTTATTGATACCCATTTTCCCCAAAAAATGAAACTGAAAAGTCAGTTCAATAGTTGCTAGTTGCTAGTGTCATCTTCCCCAATAGAAGTCCTTATTCATCACTAGTTGTCATGGTACTAAAAAAACAAGGCACGTGGCATATGTGTCTTGACCTTTATGCCCTCAACAAACTAATTTCAAAGATAGTTCTCCATTCCCATTACTGACAATCTCTTAGATGAACACAAGAACACTCAATTCTTCACCAAACTTGATCTCCATTATGGCTATCACCAAATTTGCATGAAGGAGGCTAATATTCCCAAAATAGATTTTCTCATTCATGAAGGCCACTATGAGTTCTTGGTGATGCCCTTTGGCCTTTACAATGAACCTTCTACCTTATAAAGTCTCATGAACCACAACTTTCAACCCTTTCTACATCATTTTGTCCTCATATTGTTTTGATGATATCCCAATCTATAGTAAAATTTGGCATGCCCTTGTCACCCATGTAGATCAGTTCTTACAATTGCTATATAATCATCAACTCTTTCTCAAGAAGTCTAAATGTGAATTTGGTGTCTCTGAAGTAGAATATTTGGGTCATATTGTTAGTAAGGATGGTGTACTAGTGTACCTAAAGAAAATTGAAGTAATGAAGGATTGGTCACATCTTAAGACTCTTAAAAGTTTATGAGGTTTTCTGGGTCTCATCGGTTACTACTAAAAGTTCGTTAAGAACTATGGAAATTTTGTTTCTCCCCTCACCACCTTTATTAAAACAAATGCATTCAGTTGAAATGAAGTGCAGATTATGCCTTCCAAGATTTGAAGAATGATATGTGTAAAACCCTAGTCCTTACTTTGTTAGACTTCACTGTGAATTTTGTTTTGGAATGTGATGCGTCATGTAAAGGCATAGGAGTATTCCTCATGCGAGAGGGAAGACAGATGGATTTTACTAGAAAACAACTCTATGAGAGGCACTTGTTAAAATCCACTTATGAAAAAAAAAATGATATCTATCTTCCATGCCGTGGATATTTGGTGTCCCTACCTGTCAGGGCAATGTTTCTAGATTAAAAATAATCATTGTAGCCTAAAATACTTCTTATGGAAAAATGTTTCATCCCCATAGAAACAAAAAATGGGTCACCAAAATGTTTGGCTATGATTATGAGATCGTTTATAAGAAGGGAAAGGAGAATGTGGTAGCAAATTCTCTCTCTCAAAAGTATAAAGAGGAAGGGTTGCTATTTTCACTCTCCTTCATCATAACAGTTTGGTTGAATGAGATTCACAAGGAATGGTTCACATATCCAAAGATTGCCTGCCTAATCCTACAAATTTAAATGGCACCCTTGTATTTCAAGACTATATGTGGAATAAAGATGAGATTTTCTACAGGGGGAATCTGTATTTGAGCAAACAATCCGCTTTTAAATCAACAATGTTATCTAAACTCCATTCATATCCAATGATAGATCATTTTGGATTCCATAAAATATATGAACAGATCAAACATTCATTTTTGGGGGAAGGCCTAAAGGACATCCACATTTTTTTGGTAAAATGTGACCTTTTCCAATGACCTCAAGACTCCAAGGATTGTCGTGTACAAGATTTTGGGAATGCCTAACAGTCTAAGGAGAATTGTAATACTAAATATGAGGGACACAATTGGTAATCGAGGAAAAATAGCTCTAATTCATGGGTCGTTGATCTGATTGGCCAATTGAATATACAATTTGAGACTCTCAACTATTGCAATTAATCAAACATTTGACAAGGATTGAATTCAACATGAATTCACCATCACACATAGAATTTGATTCATATTGGACTATAACATATGGACAATAGAATGCCAAACATCACACATAGAATTTGATTCATATTGGACTATAACATATGGACAATAGAATGCCAAACATCACACATAGAATTTGATTCATATTGGACTATAACATATGGACAATGGAATGCCAAACATCGCACATAGAATTTGATTCATATTGGACTATAACATATGGACAATGGAATGCCAAACATCACACGTAGAATTTGATTCAAATTGGACTATAACATATGGACAATGGAATGACAAACATCACACATAGAACAATTCTACAAGAAACATTGTTGTGTCAATTTGACCAAAAGGTCACAGGTCATACCAAGGACACAACTATCAACAAACAAGAGAATTGATTGTTGTCGATAGGTCATTATGTGTGGGTACCATAACGTCTCACTGAAATGATAGGAAACTCACTGAGAGTGTAGGGAATTTCCCCAAACAATATCGACATCGAATATCAAAGGCACAACCCTAATAATCCTATACATGATTTTGGAACCACCAATTTTCTATTAATTGATGATCATTAAAGCAGAGAATGTATTGGTCATGTCATTTTTATCAGTCGTACAGTGCAAGCGATGATAAATGGTATTATACTAAGCATTTAGAGAGAAAACCAACAATAATTAATGTACACAGGATTGGAGAATTACATAAGAATACCACCACACAACAATTTAAAACCACCACTCGACACAGTATTTACCTTGGAAACTCAAATGGGAAAACCAACTTCCAATGGTTGCACAATTTTCATTTCGACAACCTTTGGTTACAATGTAGCTCATGGCTCTTTGTGCATTCTCCCCTCCTTAGCCAAAAGACCCTTCAAGAGTGAAAGTACATAATAAATTAGAAAACATTGAGATGATGGGAAGACCAACAGACTTGACCTTTCATTTCCCATTCCTTAATATTTTCTTTCATATTTATTTATTTATTTTATATTTCAATTATTTTTAATAATTTATCTAACCTTCATTAATCATTTTAATTACACTTATAGGATAGTGAATCTTACAATTAATCATTTTAATTACACTTATAGGATAGTGAATCTTACAACTATTCACTTGGTTAAATCCATTACAAGTGAATATTACACTCATATCATCTAAAAACAATATTTATAGGTTTATTGATTTCAAACTCATATCATTATCTTTATTAGGTGAATTGATTTCAAACTCATATCATTATCTTTATTAGGTGAATAAGATATAGGATTCTTATATCATTAGGTGAATAAGATATAAAGATTCTTATATCATTGAAAATTTCCAAAACGTACATGTCGTGATGACTTGTGAGAACAAGTTATCATAAGTGATTGGTTTAATAAAGAAAAGGTCGTGAGGACTCATGTGGTCGTGGTCTAAGATAGTGGTGATGATGGGTGTGGATAATTTCTAAGATATTGGTGATGAGTTGTACACATGTGGATGAGAATCAACTTGTCATATATATCTTTCCACTATTTCAATTTCAAGTTTTGTGCATAGTTTTAAGAATGGCAAGTGAGTGAGTTGCCCAATGATTATAACATGTTAATGTACATATTATTTTTTATTATAAAATATAGGTAAAAGTATAAAGTGAATAAAAATTATAAATTAAAATAAAAAATATACATATCATAATATATAATTTAAATTTATTTTATAATTTAAATTCATTTCATTTATATTATATGTATATGGATTATAATTTTTCTTTTCATCCTCTTATATAAATATGTAATTATACTTATTATGAATAGACATATTTA
>JZKD02S1676959.1:0-13661 GCA_000966675.3 Picea glauca | reverse complement strand
ACCATCGTCCAAGCCGTCCAAACAACGTGTAGTTCTCATTCGATCGAGGTGCCAGAATTTCAAGTTTACTTTGTTGATCTTCCTTCCAATGATTTTAACTCGCTACTTCGTTCGCTGCCTCCACATGAACAATTAGCAGACCGCGCCCACAAGAAGGATGAAAACGAGCGGGGTTTCACTGAGCCTCCGGCGACGAGATCTTACTTTGCAGCAGTGGTCTCCGGATCGTTTTACAAGAAACTTTTTCCACCAAAAAGCCTCCATTTTTGTCACTCTTCTAACAGCCTTCACTGGCTTTCGAAGGTAAATGCTCTGCTCTCTTGCCCGCTTCCTTCTTCTTGGCACCTTCTACATATACATCTAATCAAAAGAATTTTGATCAATTTTCAGAAATGTGTTTTAAATTGATTTTTGAACGACTATCTAACATGTTATGCAGTTTTCACATCCTTTAATCTTGTTTGTTTATATTTATAGGTTATATTAATGCCATGAGACTCCATTGATACAGAGTTTTTAGTATTTTAAAAGACTAAAAATGATTTAAATTCTTTTACTACTAAATAGAAGAGATTCGAATTTGGCAGAAGATATGCGGGTGATAACTTTCTTTCTATATGATCTCATCTTCCGACAGAGATTGTTATTGGGTTTCTCCATCTCTTATAAAATTTGATCTTCTCCTTCCATATTCTCTAATACCGGAATTTCCCAGATTACCTGAAGTCGTTTGTTACCTTTTAATTGTCTGAGGTCAACAAAATAATTGAATAAAAAATGCTATTGCAGGTTCCCGATAGCGTTGTAGACAGAAACTCTCCGGCTTGGAATGGAGGGGCAGTTTATATATCCAGAGATGAAGTGGGTGCTGCCTATCTTTCCCAATTTCGCAAAGATTTCTCTGCATTTTTAGCAGCACGGGCAGGGGAGATGGTCTCCGGAGGATACATGTTCATATGTCTAGCTGGTCGTAATTCCGCGGACATAAAAGAGCAATCCGGAATAGGACACATTTCTCATTACATGGAAGCTGCGTTTGAAGAACTTATCAACGAGGTAAGATATTCTTGTTCTTCTGCTATTGAATCCACTGCACTGTCAATGTTAATATAATTATATGGAATTTGATGGATTTAAGAGGTGCAGGGAATGATTGAGAAGGAGAAAATGGATTCGTTCAACCTGCCAATCTTCTGCCCAAATGTTGAGGAGTTGGAGAGCATAGTGAAGATGGAGAAATCGTTCGAGATTGTGGAGAGTGTCAAGTTGTTCAGCGGGCTCCCTCTGCATCCATTTTCAGAGGTGAGAAAAGGCGATGAGGAGATTTTCGGGAGGATGGTAACGAATAGTTACAGAGCGGCGTTCGAGAATCTTGTGAGAGCTCAGTTGGGTTCCGATGTTTTAACGAATGAATTCTTTCTGAGAATTGAAAAGACGGCCACTGCCAAATGCCAAGAATACTTGCGGAATCGAAATGATCAGCTTTTAGCCTTTCTCGTTCGGAAATGACCTGAAGCATTTCCGGCCGTGGAATTGTAGAATGGCCTTTCTTCTGTCCGGAATGACTGTCAGTTATTCTTCTGTCAGGAATGTCTGTATGTGTTGTCCAATGATATAATTAATTACATCGGTGACGCTACCTTTTTTTTTTGTCGCCTCACTACATATATATAATTCCATAAAATCATTTTTTTGACTTAATTCAAAGTATACTTGTTGAATATGACATCGTTAATGGTTACTATTAACACATTTTGTTCGTAAAATTGCGAACCATTAGCTCATTTATAATTATAAAGCAGGTTAGGTAGCCGGGGATTAAGGCTGTGTATGTTCTTCCTTGCTTCAGAATTTATAATAGGTTTTGTCTAACTGTTTTATGTTTTGGTTTTTTAGTCTTAATCTACTGATATAAATTTGTAAGAAATCATGATTTTTTTTTGTTTAAATTGTATTTTTTTAATTTAGAAATGAATTCAACTTGTTGAATTTTTTTTTATAGAAAATTAACCACTCAAGTTATCAGATTCAACAATTTCTAATCAAATTTCAAACAAAATTAAACAAAAAATATTACCAAAAAAACTAAAACTTAGAACAAACAGTTAAACTACAACTTTATAATAGCAAAAATTTGAACATTGCCAATTAGATGAATTGGTCAACTTCATTTATGTAAATTCCATCTAATTGTTAAACCTGGGAATGGGTTAGTATAATTTAATTTTCAGTTTGTTTAATATAAGTTATTTGGTAGAGTAATGCGTTATTATAATTTTCATATTCAGTTGTTTACCATTTATTTTGTTTATTAACAAAAATAAAATGATAAACTTCGAAAACCAGTTAGAATATTTTCCTTTTCCTTGATAAGGTTTCCTACATTTAAGAAATGGGTTCTCACACATAGTTATAGTTAACTTGTTGGCTTACCATGTTCCTTGTGCCCCCAACATCCTAGATTTGAGGAGGGCGTGGTAACGATGGTACCATTGAAGCCTACTTTATGACGAAGAGATCTATTTGTTTGCCAAAAGAGCGCATTCAATTTCATGTTTATAATCCATGTCATCTTAGCCTTCAAATGAGGAAAGTTGGGACATTGATTTTAAAATCTTGGATTAAAGTAAGATATTTAAAATAAAGGTTATAAAACATAATGCTTTAAAGACTCATTTTAATATAGTTGGGACATAGATTTTAAAATCTTGGATTAAAGTAAGATATTTAAAATAAAGGTTATAAAACATAATGCTTTAAAGACTCATTTTAATATAATGAGTAATAATAATATATTATTTTAATTATTAAATATAGGAAAAATTAAAAGATATTGGGATGTTTAAAAGATTTAGTATTAAAATAAAATTATGATAGTTTATTGTTATTGTTGTTATTATTTATATAAGTTTTAAGGGTTAATTTAGTTGGTTGACCATTTGCCAAAGGTTTGTTGTTAATGACAAGGTCACTGGTTTCAATCTAATTGAGCCCCTTGAGGTTACCAACCACCCTCGTGATTGGTAGTTGGCATCACTCATCCATCCAAATATTACGGGGAAGAAGATAGAATGTTGCAAAGTTTTCCTTAAAAAATATAGATATCTACAAAGAGAATGAGATAGCTCCAGGGGTTAGCTCAATTGATTGAACAATCCTCCCAAGGCATGTTGTCAAGAAGGAGGCCATTAGTCACACATTCAAATCAGGTTGAGTCCCTTATTGTTACCAACAATATTATGGCCAATGGTGGAGCATGACTCCATATGGATATTTTGAGGAAGTGGGGGAATCCCTCAAGGTATTCCTTGGAAAATACAATGGTAATGAGAACAGTTCTCTATACAAGATGGATGAATGGGGGAGAGGGGGGGGGGGACGTGTAGGGAAAGGTAAGTTTAGCGAGGAACTCTAATGTATTCATGGATTAGACTCAACTCCAGGTTCAATAGGGGGGGTAGGTTCATGTTGGTTAGGTGCATTGATTAAGGACTGGGAGGATTCATGGAATGATCCATTGGGTTAATCTAGTCCACATGAGTGTCTAAGTGTTGTAGAAGCCTATGGTTAAAAGGAGAAGGGGGTGGCAATGAGGGCTCAAAAAATAAGGGAGACGGTACGTGGAAGTTTTAAGCAAGGACATAGATCTCACTAGCACCATTGGAACACCTTACTATGTTACCATCAAGTCTAGTGAGGATGCGATGATATAATATTTCATACCAATGATGTCCTATGCAACAATGATGAGTTATGGAAGCCTGGATAGTTATGGTTAGTAGGCAGATTCCTATAAGGTTCCATTATCTAGTGGAGGGAGGATTTCTAGGTATGATCTAGATCTTCAATCACCATATGAAAGTCATGCACGAAGTTCCTTACACCCTATCACTAGGTCATGATGAATTCATTTATGGCAACTCTTCCATGGATTATTCCCAACCTCCCTCTATTCCATAAAAGAAATCATCGTGGGAAGAGGGTTTATATTAAGTGGATCTAGGAAGCAATGATTACACTTATTGTTTTGAGGACCCATTTCTTGAGATTACCAATGAGCCTCCATAATTTATAGATATTTTTCTTCCCGAAACACTGAATGAGCATGATATATGTGAGAAGAAAAAATATCAAGGGAAAGGTGACCCTTCTTGGTGTCTTTGTAGGGGTTAGTATACTAAGGTGTGGGGTCAAGTTTACCCACAAACTCTAAAGAGAAACAAAACTTTGAGTGCAACATGAAGAAAAAAGAGTGATGCATAAAAAACATAGGAAAATACGAAGTTGGTAATCCGTGATGAGTTAATGGGTGAGGGATTGACTGAATACTAGGAAGAAAGATTTATAGGATGCTTTAATGTGGCCTTAATGGCCATTGGATTGTAGAATATACACTAAAGAAGTGGATGAACAACAAATGGAAGCCAAAAATTGAGTATTATCCTTATTTCCATATGGTTGTTAATGATTTTAACTTTTTCAATTGAAGTCAAAAGAGGATAAGTTAAAAACTTGCATACATTAATAGGTGTTAGACCAGTGTGGGTAGAACTATAACTCCACACTCGATGCTTTGTATTAGAACTATAACTCCACACTCGATGCTTTGTATTAATATAAATTTCTATAAATACAAATCTGAGTGATGATTAGTATTCACCTTCTGTGTCACTCTTCCTATCACCTACGACTCTTCATATTTACAATGATATTTACATAGGTAATGCAATCCAAAGGATTACGAGTCCAACATCCCCCCCTTTAATCCGAAGGGGTGTTTGTGAGTCCAAGCATCATTCTGAACTTTTCAAATTTCTCTCTTCCAAGCGTTTTGGTGAAGATGTCTGCAATTTGATCATTTGTGGAACAATGTCTCAAGTGAATAGTATTGGCCTCTACATGATATCGAATCAGGTGATACTTTTTGTTGATGTGCTTAGTTCAATCATGGAATCTAATATTCTTGGTCAACTTGATTACATAAGTATTGTCAACTAGAAGAGAAGTATAATTCACTTGTTTCTTTTGCAAATCTTCAAGTATTTCCCTGAGCCACACAATCTCCTTCGTTTCTTCTACAACTTCCATATATTCTCCCTCTGTTCTAGAATTTGTTGGAACTAACTATTTGTGTGATCTCTAGGAGACAACTGCTAATCCAAGACTCGTGATATAACCTGAAGTTGACACTCCATTTTTCTTGTCCCCAACAAAGTCTGAATTAGAATATCCAATCAAGTTGAAGTCGTTCACCTTAGAGTACATGAGTCTAAAATCTTGAGTTCCCTTCAAGTATTTTATAACTCTTTTTGTAGCGAACCAATGTCCTTCACAAGGTTTTTGCATGAACTTGGAAATAATTCCAACAACAAATGAAATATCTAGTCAGGTGGTGGTAAGGTTACAAATGGGGATTGGTGTCTCTATTAGGTTGGTCCCTACAAATATTTGTAACAATAGGTTGGTTCCTACAAAGAATTATAAATAGAATTTTTTTGGTTTTCTACCAAAATGGTTTCCACATAAATCTTGTGTTCTATGTTCTACAATAAATATATCTCATATATTATTTTTTTCTTATGGTCGATGAATGTAGGAAAAAGTAAAAAATGTCTTATACTGATTCACCCCCCTCCTCTCCATATAAGTGTGTTTGTTGGAATTATTGTCATTGATGTCAAAATATTAATGATTTCATTAATACAATATTACGACATTACAATACAAACAACATTTCCAAGATTGTTATATATATAGGTTTACAAATATATTAAAAAGGGGGTGCATGTGAAAAAGTAAAAAGTGAAATGGCGATTTCAAACCCATGGGTTTGGGGTATTTTCCAATGGTATTTGGGGTGCTTTCTCATGGAATTGGGAATTAATTATTTAATAAATGAGAATGTCCCTTTTTCAAAAGTTAAGAAAAAAAAAAAGAAAAAAAAAAAAAAAAGTATTGAGAGAGTGTGTGAGTGTGAAAAATGGACGAGCAAAGATTGAATATCATTCCAAAAGGGGAGAGTTGTGAAATTAGTTTCAGGTCATCTTGGAATTTTCGTGATAACTTGTGTTCTTGGACGTTTCAGACCTTGAAAGTTTAAGAGATAGAGGAACGATATTAGTGTACATGTATAAATTTCATATTATGGTTCACTATATTTTTGGAGATTTGCGTTGTGGAAGTTAGGTTTCTTGAATGCTCTTAAAATCAATTTCAAACAAGTCAACTTGGCCCTTTTTCTATACCTTATTTTCTAGGATGTTTCAGACCTTGAAATTTCACAGAGACGAAGGAGATATCTTGGTGTACATGTGGTAACAATTTCAAATTATATTTCACTACACTTTCATAGATATTCCCTGTGGAAATTAGGTTTTCATAATGGTCCTCAGATCAGTTTCAAATAGGTCAGTTAGAAATTTTCCCTATAACTTATTTTTTGGGACTTTTAAGACTGTTGAATTTTTATAGAACAAAGGTGACATACAGAAGTAGCTCAGGTAAAAATTCCATATGTTGATTGATTGCACTTTATAATATATGCTTTGTGGAATTTAGGGTTTTAGAATGGTCCTGAGATCAATCTCAAACATGCCAGCTTGGTATTTTCACTATAACTTCTTTTTTGGGACTCTTTAGACTGTGAATTTTTTACAGAACAAAGGATACATATAGAAGTAGATTAGGTAAAAATTTCATATGTTGGTTCACTTTACTTTCTAAGATATTCTCTATTGAAGTTAGAGTTTCTAAATGATCCTGAGATCAGTTTCACACATATTAGTTTGGCATTTTCACTATAACTTCTTTTCGGGGAGTCTTCAGACTGTGAAATTTTTATAGAATAGAGGAGACATGAAAAAGTATCTCAGGAAAATATTTTAGAATCATATTTGAAAAATTGGATACGTGGCATGTTGTACAAGCTCTTTCTTGGAAAGAGGCCGTAAACAACAAGATTTGGGAAAGTTACCATTTGGAAATTCAAATTTTGGTCAGACCTGGTAAGGGAAGAAGTAGTGATAAGACCTAGTGAAGGCAGAAGTAATGAGTACACCTCGTGAAGGTAGAAACAACAAGCATACTTGGTGAAGGTAGAAGTAACATGCAGACTTGGTGAAGGTTGATGAAACTCACAAAGAGATTAGTGTCGCTTGCTAAGTTGGTGCTTAGCACTGGGGATTGGTGTATCTAGTAGATTGGTGTCTACAAAGATCTATAAGAGTAGGTTGGTGCCACTAAAACAAATATATTGGTATCTCTTGCTAAGTTAGTGCTTAGTAGTGGGGACTGGTGTCTCCAGTAGATTAATGTCTACAAATATCTGTAAGAGTAGGTTGGTGCCTACCAAGATTTGTACCAGTGGGGATTGGTGTCTCGAGTAGGTTGGTCCCTACAAATGTTTTTAACAGGAGGTTTGTTCCTACAAAGAATTGCAAAGAGAAAATTTGTGATTTTCTCCCCAAAGGGTTTCCACGTAAATCTTGTGTTACATGTTCTGCAGTTAATAGAACCCATATGTGATTATTTTCTTATGGTTGATGAATATTTGAAAAATTAAAAAAAAATATTATATTAATTCACCCCCCCTCTTAGTATAATTTTGTGCTAAACAATTGGTATCAGAGCGAGTTCCTTCAAAAATAGTCCAACCAATGGAAGGTTGAGCTTGGGAGCACACATGTCTAGTCAAGAAGGTTTCTACACAAACAAGGATCCATTGTTTGATGGAACAAACTATGCCTTCTATAGAATAAGGATGCGAACCTATTCAATGCCCCTTGGTTTTTATATTTGGCCATCAATCGTGACTAGTTATACAACCCCAACATCTCCACCAACAGATCAGGGTGGAAATAAGGCTAGTGAAAATAATGCAAAATCCATGAATTCCATCTTGTGCGGTCTATCTGAATCTACGTTTGTCAAGGTGATGCATTATGGATCAAAAAATGAAATTTGGGACAAGCTTCAAAATATTTATGAAGGTGATGACAAGGTTAAGAAGGAAAATATCCAAAATCATAGAAGGTAGTTCGGAGTTTGAAAATTAAAGATGAAGAAAATGTTGCAACCTATCTCCTTTGTGTGGATGAAATTGTTAACACCATCAAAGGACTTGATGAAAAAGTTGAAGAACCAATGATTGTACAAAAGGTGTTAAGGTCACTCCCCTCCGGTTTTGATGCCAAAGTCTTTGTTATTGAATAAATGAAGGATCTTGATAAACTGACAATGGATGAATTACATGGGATCCTCACAACGTATTAAATGAGGACAAAGAAAGAAAATCCACCAAAGAGAGAAGAAACCTTCAAAGCTTCAAAGAAGACAACGAAGAGAGAGAAAAAATCAAGCAATAACTACAACAATGAAAAGGATGAAATGGGAACCCATTTTGTGAGGAAACTCAAGAAAGGAACCAAAAAATATCAAGATAAGTTGCTTTTCAAATGTTTTAACTGTGGAAAAGTAGAAAACGTTTCAAAATTTTCCTTCCCAAAATCTACATACACTTCAAACTGCCTGAAAGATAGTTCTCTAATCTGCAATAGTTGCTTCTTAGACTCCCCCTCTTCAATATTCACATTATTGGGAGTCTCGAAGGCCAATGGCTTAGAACAATATATAATGTTTCTCTGTTGCAGGGTCATCATCTTGAATTCTTACATCTTCCTATTTGTCTATAGATTCATCATGATTTCTCAATTCTGTAAATCTCGTTAGTATGATCTCTTGGAGTTCTTCATTCACCTATTATTCTTGTTTTTTCTTTCTTCTCCAAAATTTCTTGTATATGATATCAATGTTTTCCTTCAAGGAATACTTCATCATGCTTCTACAATCACAAGTTATATGTCCATAGTGGTGGAATTTGTAACATTCAATATTGCAGGGGGCCACATATACATTTCTTTATTGAACATTTCTTCCATATGATCTGCAATCTATAGATTTATGTTCAAAGTTATTACAAGTAAAAAAATAATCAGGAAATAAACTTTGATACCTGGAAGCCAATGATCCTCTTTGTGATGTAGTCCTTTTGAATGCATGCCTTATCTGATCACAATCTTCTCTTCTATTGTTTCATTCACAATGATTGCATCTTCTTTGATACCTGGAGGTAGAATATCTTCTTGGAAATACATCTCTTCTGCATTCATTTCTCCTTGACTCTTTTTTATCATGATTCCTTCCTTTGAGAATGTTTGCATAATTCTTAGCCTTCTCTTCATTCTTCTTTTTCGGTGACCTGGAACACTTATCTTCAACTTTCATTGTTGGTTGTGTGGAGCTTCCTCTCTCTTTGATGCTCTTGTTGGGATTGGTATTTGCATCTTCTTTGCATGAGACTTCATTAATGTATCCAAGACTTGGTTTATTGAAGGACGACCTTTGACAGATGAGAATATCTTCTAGCACTTGAGAGCTCTTAAAGTTCTTGTTGAGTTTGACAACTTCGATTCTTAATGTGACGAATTCTTCTTCAAGATTCTCATAATCTTATTATTTCTTCATCATCTAGATGCTTATTACTTCTTTTGTTCTCTTTTCTTCTTCAAGTTGGGTTTTCAAAGATACAATTTCTTCTTCAAGTCTTCTTTCAGCTTCCAAAGACTCATTTATTTTCATCTTTTATTTCAATTGGTTTTTGAGTGTTTCTTCAATCCTTATGGCTTCTTCTAACTGGACCTTTATATTTTTAATAATTTTCTAGACTTATTAATATTTTTTGTTGGGATTTTGTGAACCTTCCTTTATCTTGATCAATTCTTCCTTAAGGGACTTTTTTTTCTTCATTTTCCTTTTTAGTTCACTTAAATCACAAATTAGTTCTACCTCAAGATCCACTTCACCTTCTTCATAATCTTCTTCGTCATTTTCAGGGGTTCCTTTCTGAGTTTCCATTGACATGAAGAACACTCTTTTTTAGTCATTGTCACTATCATCATCATCATCAAATGAGGAACTATATTCTTTTGAGTATAGGCTTTTCTTGAAAACTTTTCTTTTATTTTCTTTCTTGTTTACCTTTTGATATTTCTTTTCTTTCTTGGGAACTTCTTCTTCATCACTTTCTGAATTCTTAGCACAAGAAAATTTGGAAGCAAAATGACCAATTTTACCACAATTAAAACACATTAAGGGAAGCTTACCTTTGTACTTGACAGTTCCTCTCTTCAACTTTCTTACCAAGTTGACTATTTCTTCATCTTCATCTGAATCATCGATGCAGCTACAACTTGACTTTGACTTCTATTTATTCTTTCTTGTCTTATTGGATTCTTTTAAAGTTGCTTCCTTCTTGGATGGATTATCCTATTCTATTCTCATTTCATAAGATGTAAGTATTCCTTGTAGCTCATCCATGCTCAATGTAGCAAGATCTTCTCTTTCTTCTAGGGCTGAAATCTTAGGATCCAATCTCATTGGAAGAGACCTTAGTACCTTTTGAACAATGATTGGTTCTTTAATTTCTTCTCCTAAACCTTTAATATCGTTCATTATTTCATCAATTCATAGAAAATAAGATGCAATATCTTCATCTTCCTTCATTTTGAGTTGTTCAAACTGACCTTTATAAGTTTGAAGCTTGGCCCCTTTGACTTTGGCATCTCCTTCGTAAACATTTTGAATTTTTTCCCAAATATCCTTTGCAGAGTCACAATGCATAACCTTGACATATATTAAATCAACCAGACCATTCAAAATAACATTTTTAGCCTTCAATTTTTTTTCACTAAGATTCTTTCCATCTCTCTCTATTGGGGGAGTGGTTGTTGCCTTGTATTTGTTTTCTACTACTTGTCAGACATCAAATGCCTATGCTTGCACACAATTTTTCATCCTTCTTCTCTAGAAGGCATAGTTCTGACCATCAAACAGTGGCATTCCATTCTTAGTGCACTCCATGATCTACCTTCCAGTGGTTATATTTTTTCTAAAGGACCTGCTATGATACCAATTGTTGGAATATTCACCAATACTGAGAGGGGGGGTGGGTGAATCAATATTGAGCACTTTTACCATTTTTAACCATAACATGTAAATATTAAGTTACCAACAATTTATCACATATGATTGCATTCAAGATATCATCAACATATAACCAAAGATACATAGTACACAAGATTTTTACGTGGAAACCCAAATGGGAGAAAACCATGGAACATTTTTTAATATATATCTTGAATATTACATCCACAGGAAGCAACAACTTCCAAACTTATCCAAAACCAACTAGAAGGAGACACCAACCCCCTATTTACAGGCTCCAACCTGAAGGAAGCTACAACTCCCTAAATTCTCTAGCACCGACTGGAAGGAGGCTCCAACCCCCTATTTTATAGGCTCCAACCTGAAGGAAGCTACAACTCCCTAAATTATCCAACACCAACTGGAAGGAGGCTCCAACCCCCTATTTTACAGGATCCAACTTGAAGAAAGCTCAAACTCCCTATATTCTCAAACACCAATTGGAAGGAGGATTCAACCCCCTTTCCTTGCCCCTTCCTTCCTCCCGAAAATCTAAAGGAGAGAATCAACATGTCACTGTTGTTGTCACTAAAACTGATACATCATCATCAACAACATGTCACTATTATTTCCATTGATACTGATGCATCATCATCATCAACCTGTAACTCTTACTGTCACTAATACAGATACATCATCGTCATCAAAACTGGTTCAACCACATAAAGCTTATGTCAAGACCACCAAGAATATCCCCCAAATCATATATCCAATATCACCAAGATATGCATTAAACCATGTGTCAAAGTATGCCTCAAGCATGTGCTAAAGTATGTCTTAAACCATGTACTAAGATATGCATCAAGCATGTTCCAAGATATGCATCAAATCATGTGCCAAGATATCCAAGGCATTCCTTAAGCATGTGTCAAACCGTCCAAGATATGCCTCAAAGCATATGCCATAACGTCCAGCCTCAAGTATATGAACATCAAAACATATAGAAAATAATACCTTTTATCATGTAAAGACCCCCGTGCATAAGATCTGAGATGATTCGGACCTTCTTCAACTTCAACATTAAGAGAATACCACTTTCTTCAAACTTTTGCATAGATACGCGATTCATTCATTGTCAACCTGCAGACACCTGCACTTTGCTTCACTGCAATCCGCATATGTACCCTATACATGATTCATTTGTCTACAATCTGCTTATATACACGCTTCACCATTCAACAAACCACATATAACCTCATAAAATTGGTACGGTCACCTCCGTACACTTCGCTCTCCTCGACCTCCTTTCTTATATGCTAGATTCTCTTCGCTAAGATCATGGATCCTCCTAGCACAAGTGCATGCCCACTTATGCTAGCTCCATTCAACAAACACACACTTGCTTGGATGTAAAATGAAAGGTTCTTGATGTGTATTTATACCATTCCAAGTAACTTCTATACTTGATCTTTGAGTCGGCCTGTAACTTCATGTTTGCAACAAGTTTTCTCCTTTACTTGACTTTAGGGCCAACTTGTAACTTCTTTGACCTTAGATCTGGGGCTTCTTAACCATACTTGATCTGAGGCTTCTTGACCATACTTTAGGGCTTCATCTTTTAGAGGGCATAACTTCTCAATCGTAAGGAACCATGTGGCATACCACCTATCATTGGAAACGACATGATGAGGACTATCCATCTATGAGAGTCTTGCATGTATTTGCAATGTTCTTTATGTTTGTTTTCTCAATCAACTTCGAGATTCATGACCACACCTCTGAGGTTTCTTAACCACATTTCGAGGGCTTCTTGTAGACTTCTTCAAAGCATCTTTCTGTGAGGGCCATACTTAAAGCTATGTCATAAGAGGACCAATTTGGAGACTTCTTCAGATACACCCATCACTTCTAGAGGCTTCTAAACTTCTTGTAGGGTTGACATCAATGACAACCAATTTTCCAACACATATGTCATAGTAAGAGAAAAAAACATAATCATGGTTGAATATATGAACAAGTATGAATAAGTTATAAGAACAAATTTATGCCTATTCGTTAATGCTGCACAAGTAATAACAAATTTATGTATGTTTGTTAATGTGGCATTCATATCATTATCTTTAGTATTATGTAAAGATATGAAGATTTTTATATTATTGAAACAATTCTAAAATGCACAATAAAAGTTACATTCTCATGAATGTACATGTCCTTACAATCACATACTCATTAATGTAGAAGTTACATTCTCGTGAATGCACATGTCCTAGTGAATGAAGGGGACATCAAATTACATCGTTACATAAAAAACAAATATGCTTGACTTGTGAGAACAAGTTACCATAAGTGATTGGTTTAATAAAAAAGAGTTCTTAATCCACATAAATCAAGGCCTTATGTGGTTTAGGTGTCACTAGTTGGATAGTTTCTAAGAAAGTTGTCATGAGTTGTCCAGCATAATAATCAAGTTGTCATATGCACCAAATGTCAAGGGATTAGATCTTTCCACACTATTTCAACTTCTAAGAGTTTTGTCCTTAGAGCTAAGAATGGGAAGAGAGTGAGTTGTTGAAAGATTTACTTTTAACCTTAACGATGAATAAATAACACGTGTATAAATGTATATAATATTTTTTTATTGGGAAATATAAAGTGAATAAAATTCATAAATTAAAATAAAA
>JZKD02S1676958.1:480298-492486 GCA_000966675.3 Picea glauca | reverse complement strand
AGGCCCATCCTAATGAGCCAAGTTTGTGATGGAAAAACCATAATCCTTGTTCTAGTACCACTCTTAAAAATCAGTTCTCCATTCTTGAAACAAAAGCACAAAGAAAAGAAAGATGGCTATCATGGTAAGCATGTAATACATGCCTACTCAAACTACACTAGTGTGATGATCACGCTGAGCATTTTATATGCAGCTAAAAATATTGCATGACATTAGAAAATATATATACTGACACAAACTTCCCGATGGTAACCCATCTTCGAATGCTTGTTTGTACCATGTGATCATCACCTACCACATAAAATAGTTAAATAGCTCATCCATGACTTGACCCCATTATAATATTGCCACAGGGACAAGATGCCTAGCCCTGGTATCTTGTAGAAACTCAACAAAAAAGTAGGAATTGAAGTTTTATTAACACTTTTGCATAACTTTAAGCTTAAAGATTACTTAACGTTTATTTGTGGCGATACGCATGCTTTTGTTGATGATTGTAGCGTCATGTGACATTCTCCAGGATACGTTCTCCTCTAGACTGAGTTGAGTCGACCTGTGAGAGCCCATGTGATGGGTGTATCGTTCTCCTTTGTGAGAGTTGAGTCGATGTTTGGTCTCCTGCCTACCGATGAAGAGAAGGAAGAATGGAAGGAAGATGACGTCAAGGTAAGGAAGATAATCATCTACACAGTGAGTGATCATCTCCTACCTCGTATTGCCAACCTGTAGACAACTTATGAGAAGTATGAAGCATTGAAGAATATGTTTGAGAGTAACAACACCCTCAGAGCTCTTACATTGAAGAGCCGACTTCAAAATTTCAAGATGACAAAAGCTGACACTGCTGCTACCTTCTTCATGAAGATTTCAGAGATCAGAGATCAGCTGGGTGCCATTAAAGAAACCATATCAGATAGAGAACTTGTCTTAACTACTCTCAATGCTCTTCCAAAGCATTGGGAACCATTTCTTCAAAGTATCAGTGGTAGAGCAGAACTACCTACTTTTGATCGTCTATGGACAGACTGTACCCAGGAGGAAATCAAACTTATAGCTAGAGGAGTGCAAGACTCCCCTCATGATGACAACAATCATGCTCTTGCCTTTCATACAAAGAAAGGAGGAAAGAATAAAAGAAGCTTCAGTCTAGCATTCAAAGGTAAGAAGACTTCATCAGCTTCAGGTCATGATCATAGAAAAGACAAATCAAAGATCTAGTGTTTCAGATGTGACAATTAGGCACACTTTGCGAGAGATTGTCCTACCAGGAAGAAAGGAAGACAACTTGCATCCACTGTTGTCGTTGATCTAGAACCACCTCAGAGAGATGAAGACATGAAAGATAAGGCCTTCTTCTTCTGAGCTTTCTCAGGAGGACCAAAAGCAAGATTGAGCATGACTGTAGACTAAGGTAAGTTTTGTACTACATTCCTTATTTAATTTCATCATTACCTTGTAGTTGCTTGCATTTTGATAATGAAGGGTCCTTGGTATGGGAGCCCTCATGACTTGGACCATTATCCCTGGTACGGGAGTCCAAATTTTCTTGGTTGGCTATTATCCAAGTACAGGAGGCCATTTTGATTGTTATCCCTACGCGAGGTCATCTTGGTTATTATCCTTGTACGAGAGGCCAACATAATACTGTAGAGACAATAGAGGACCTGAGAAGACATGGGATGTCTCCAGGTTAGCAACATAGGAAAAGGAAGATGTTCATCCTTCAGACTTCAGAGGGGGTCAAACTATTTGAGTAGAAGGCAAAAACAATACCTTCTCCCCCTTCAGTAGTTCAAAGGGAGACAATTATTGATCCAGTTGCTCCAGTTGATGTTCCTAGAGACATTGCAGAAGGCCATAAAAGGCCTACCTGGGCTCGACAAACTTTGCAGGAGGCAAAGGGACATGCAGCTCCTTAAGGCACATTCTGAGAGACCAAGAGACCACATAGATTTTTGAGCTATGTTTCAACCATGAGCCACATCATAGATACTGAGCCTTCTTGTCATGGAGAAGCAACAGGTCAACAGGTATGGCAAGATGCCATGAAAGAAGAGTATTAGTCCATCGTGAAAAATGATGTGTGGGATATTGTTCTGAGACCAGAAGGGAAGTCTGTAGTGACTTCCAAGTGGATCTATAAGATCAAGCATGCAACTGATGGAAGTGTTGAGAAGTACAAAGCGAGATTTGTAGCCATAGGATTCCCACAGGTGGAGGGAATTGATTATGAGGAGACATTTGCTCATGTAGCCCGATATACTTCCATCTGTACTATCATTGCACTAGAAACATCCATGGGTTGGAGACAACATCAAATGGATGTCAAGACAACCTTTCTCAATGGTGAGATTGAGGAAGAGGTTTACATCGAGCCGCCAGAAGGATTCGTGATACATGAGCAGAAATCTCATGGCAGGTTGAAGAAAGCCCTGTATGGACTAAAATAGGCACCTTGTGCTTGGCACGAGAAAATGGATGGATTCCTAAAGAGTTTGGGCTGCAACAAGAGTGTTGCTGATCCAAACCTATATTACCACATTGTTGGTGACGAGTGCTCGATCTGGGTCCTATACGTTGATGACTTATTCCTCACCGATTCAGAAAGACTTATTGCTGAATGCAAGCGAGCATTGACTTTTGAATTCGAGATGAAGGATCTGGGTATGATGGACTACTTCTTGGGACTAGAAGTCTGGCAGAGGAATGATGAGATTTTCCTGAGTCAAGGAAAATATACAATGGAGATATTGAAGAAATTCGGTATGACAGACTGCAAATCCATGCCTACATTGATGGTGATGGATCTGAAGAAAATGAACGAGGCTTTTACTGATTCAAGTGAGATTGATCCACATCTATAACGACAATTGATTGGATCATTGATGTATCTGGTTAACACCAGACCTGATATATGCTATGCAGTGAACATACTCAGTCAGTTTATGAGTCAGTCGAGACAGACTCATTGGATAGCAGCGAAGCATGTATTGAGATATCTACGAGGCACAGTTGGAAATGGCATGAGATATGCCTCTGGTGTAGACATGAGATTACAGGGATATGCCGATGCAGATTGGGCAGGGATCGCAATGGACCGAAAGAGCACATCTGATTGTTGTTTTACTTTGGGATTTGCCATGGTTTCCTCGTGCAGTAGGAAACAAAGCTTTATGGATTTGAGTACTGCAAAAGCAGATTACATAGCGTTATGTGTGGTAGTCCGCGAAGCAGTGTGGCTTCACAAGCTCCTTGCAAATTTATTTGATCATGAGATGAATTCTACCATTATCCATTGCGATAACCAGAGTTGTGTGAAGCTCTCAAAGAATCATGTGTTTCACGATAAATCGAAACACATTGAGATCAAATACCATTATATCAGAGATATGGTGCAGAGAAAAGCAGTACACGTGCAATACCTTTCTACACATGAGCAAATTGCAGATGTCTTCACCAAACCGCTTGCTAGGACGAAGTTCGAGTACTTCCGTGAGAGACTTGGCTTGGTGGATAATGCCTCCCTAGCTAAGAGGGAGTGTTGATGATTGCAGCATCGTGTGACATTCTCCAAGATATGTTCTCCTCTAGACTGAGTTGAGTCGACCTGTGAGAGCCCATGTGATGGGTGTATCGTTCTCCTTTGTGAGAGTTAAGTTGATGTGTGGTCTCCTGGCTTTGTACTCTTGTGGACTCAGTTGAGTCAGGCTTGAGATGGTACTCCAGATGATTCTCCTGTGGACTCAGTTGAGATAGAGATCTATTGAGTACAACGTCCCTGTGGCTGAGCACAGGTGGACATGTGGATCCCTTACTATATTGTCTAAGTGTGAGATCTACTTGTAACCCTAATTGTGATGTAAAGGGTACAAGTCGGTCCCACCATATGTGAGATAATTAATGATTATTGTGATAATTAATTATGTTACTGAGTTATTGAGGTCGGACCTATTCTGCCAATAGACAGACCTATTGTTGTGTCTAGTCTTGTATAAATAGAGGTGATTTCCCCATTGAGGAAACACACTCTCACTTGTCACTTGTCATTTGGAAATTTCAGCAACACTTGTAAGGCTGAAGTGCGCACCTCTCTTGGGCGCTAGTTTCAAGGTTGTAGAAGCACCCTCTTGTGTGCATCTAGGGTTTATGGTTGGGGGATCTTCTCTTGAAAATATAGCAAAGGATTATTGGGTTTTTCTCCCTTGTTGAGAAGGGTTTTCCTAGGATATTTTTTGTGTTCTTGTGCATGGTAATTCTCCTTGTGATCTTGGTAATTGCAACACTTGTGTATGGTGTTGTTGCATTTGTTTATGGTTCAAGTACATGCTAAATGAAATAAACCTCATGCTTGAGCCTAGCATAGTGAAAATTCAACAACTTTTACTTAACATTTATCTACGGCTATATGCATGTTTTTCAATTAACTTGCTTTTGTGTAGGTTCCAAAGCTATGTTACCATAAACTTCACCCCAAGGAGCTCATGGAGGCTTTGACCCTTATTATTTTGTGGTGAGTGTTCTAGCTTTGAGGAGGGCGCACTCTTGGAGGAGGGCACAGGCTTAGCAGGCAGGAGCATTACCTGAGCTATTGTAGATCTGACAGATTTAGTGCCGAGGTAGCATACAACAACTTGTTTGTATGCAAGGGCTTCTTCATCGGTCAAGAGAGGATCAAGGGCGCTTCAATTCAGTGGGATAGGAAAAAAAGGGAGAGGGCGCACTTGCTTGGGCGCATTCTTCTTGGAACCTTCTAGCAAGGCTTGAGAGGAGCTTGCTACTTGTACAGGTTCCATTGCATTTTCTTACTTGTTGTATTCCATGCTTTAGACATCACTTATATACACTTTCATTCTAAATTGGTTTTCTTTAGGGGGGTTTTTGTTGATATTATGGTAGCTGCAAGAGGTATTTACCTCCATGTGTAACCCTGACGAGAATATAATATTCCGGGAAGCAAGAAGTAACCGTAAAGCATTGAACATAACCCCAGAAGACAAGTCGGCTCAAGGAAATAATTAATATTAAGTATTTAGCAATGTTCCACCAAGTCTCCGGGACGGGGGGACGCGGGTGGAGATGCACAGGGGGGACGTTTGGAAGTACCCCCAAATTTTAGGGATTTTTGGGAAATGGGGGACGGGGGGACGTCACATATATAATATAAAAAATATAAAAAATAAAATTTTAAAAATAAAAATAATAATGATAATATGATAAATCTCAACAATAACAATTCAATGTTCATCTCATGAAAATTCATTAGTAAATACTAAAATACTAAATACTACTAAATTAGTAAACTGAAAATTCAGATTTGTAAATGATATAAACTATTAAACATCATTCAAAATTCAATTCAAATTCAGTAATGAAATACCTTGATTCATAAATCATAAATGAAAGTTGAAACATAAATAGTAAAATAATAAATATCGATAGATTGATTTAAAAATTAAATTCATCATTCATCATTCTAGAATCTAATTAATTAGTACTAAGCAAAATACTTATTAATTAATTGTGTTTTAAAATTTAGAAAATTATATAATGGGTATAAGTTATAAGATGGCATATGATAAATTATAAGTTATTGTGTTTTAATATTTTATTGTTTTAAATTATAAGTTATTGCCTTTAAAAAATATTATTTAATAAATTAATTGTGATTAATTTATATATATTTGTTTTTTAATTTTTTCTTTTTTAAATCTTATTAGGCAAAAAAAATTTGGGGGGATGTCTAGGAGTCCCCCTTCTGGGGGGGACATCCAGAAGTTCCCCTTTTCAAGGGGGGACGTCCAGGAGTCCCCCTTTTGGGGAGACTAGTCCCCCACCTTGGGGAGTCGCGTCCCCCCGTGTCTCCCCAAAAAGGGGACGTGGGGAAATGTCCCCCCATCCCGGGGATGTGGGAAACATGGGGGACGCGTTCCCGTGGAACACTGGTATTTAGTCTCCAGAATGAGAAGTCGGCCCAGAGAGCTTAGGAAACAGTGTAAATACAAGTAGCCAGACCTCATTTTGAACAAATTGCTCAGAATTGCAACTGAGAACAAGTGCGCACTGCAAGAACTGGGCTAGTGCGCAAGTCTGGGGAGCAGCTGTAGCCGGCAGCTGCCGCAATCTGGTTTCTTGGTTTAGGCTCGGACTTTCTGTTGGTTATGGTTGGACTTTCTGATCAGTCTTGGTTATCTTTATGCATTAGCCTTGGTTGGCTATTGGTTTGCTTCCGGAATCATTCTCTGTCAAGGTTAAGGTGCTCGGGGGTGGCTTCGGCCTATGGTTGGGTGACAATATTGTTGTATTGTCTATGGTTAAACGAGCACATCCAGTACTTTCTAACAGTTTTATCCAGGGTCATGTTGACCAAAAATACGTGTATTCATTTTTCATGTATGCTTAGTGTTTAAATCAGCAGTAGGAGCTTGTTAAGATCCTAGAGGAGTGCTATATGTTTTGAGGTTTGCATAAGGGCACCTTAAAAGAGCATATAACCATCAGTTGAGGGCAGATTTCTTGGCAGAAGTTAACAGACCTGTTTGCTGTCCAAAAACGCAGCAAAGACAAATTTGCATAACCAGACTTAGAGCCCAACAAGAGGTCTTAAGACGAGCCCATTGGGAAGCCCTCATAGTTCCTAAAATATCTACAGACTCAACCAGACACAAACCTCAGCTAGACTCGAATCAGAGACCTAACCACAAACTCTGCCTTGGAACAATATGTTTGAACAGATTGAGCTAACAAAGGCTTAAAAATATTTTAAGTATGATTAACTACTACTTTTTTGTAACAGAAGATGAATTATGCTATTCTAATTGTATGAGAAATATGTAAACCTGGACTCAAAAGCCAAAGAAGTAACAAAATGATATAATTTGAAGGCAAGCACTTATAAACTTTAAAGCTTAATTGTTGGGAATAGAGTAAGAGAGGTTGGAGTAACTTAAAGGCTACAGTGCTTTTGTGCTTTAACATAAAGGGTTTTGTTCTTATGGGCTCCTCATCATGTCTTTGGAATTAAGCTGCATGGATATAGAGACAAGAACCGATAATGATAAGGTATCTGTAATGGATACAACATGGTTTTTAGAAAGTCAAAATAAGATATGGCTAGGATAACATCATATATATATATAGAGCCTTGAGGGTTATCTCAAGTGGTTGGATTTTCTATGTTGAAGCCATCAAACATCAATTGTCAACACTAAATCATGATAGTTGTCCATTGAAGACTAACACATACAAAATTACATCAAATATATAATAAATGTATCTCAACATCATGAGTCATCTACAATGATTAATCTAGCAGCTAGCTACCAATTCCCTCTACTTGTTTATGGGCAAAGATAATGGCTCATCCTCTCACAGAAGGAGGCTGATGGCCGAAAACAGATGGTCATTGGTGGGTGTTTCACTCTGTTGTTAGTCATCCTCCCCTGCCCCCTGCCCTTGCTCATCCTCATGTAACCACTCAAGGCTACCTCCATAATAGGTCTCTCGGTCTCCATCCTCCACCATGAAAATTTTAAATTGTATATATGTAGCTACAACAATGTAAATCCAAACCATTAAACACCAAATATGCAAAGTTTTCTCACATATATAGCATATAAGGGCACCAAGTGCAATACATATTTGAAACAAAATACATTAACATTGAGGCTCTAAATGACTTCCAAAGACCAAAAAACATCATGCTACAACAAATAACTATATATCATCAAAATCATTCCCTATATTGGGATCCTCATCATTAGTAACAACCTCTGCCTCCTCTTCTGGCCTCTGCCCCAATCCTCCAAGGGCATCAGTTCTAGTGCCTGGTGCTACTTGTGGATCCAAGTCCATCCACCTTGTTGGCATGTTGCTGAAGCTAACACCCTCCAATTTCGATGAAATTGGCTAATCCAAGAGTTAAAATGAGGCAAAATTTTTAACATGCCTAACTAGAGGTTTTGGCTTTACTAGAGGGTAGATTTTTACCAAGAGTCATGACAGATGAGTTCAGTGAACCCCACCAACAACCGGGTATATAGAGGGCTTGGTGCTCTTGATTAAATGGTAAATGCCAATCCGATACCTGTCTTGAAATGTTACAATCCCACCAATCCTAAAACATTGAAATCTTGAAAACAGAAAGTTTTTTGAATTATGAATGGGATATCAAATTCTACTTTCTTCATATGGAGTTAGATGAGGTTGGAACCACTCTCAAACATCCTGGAATTATTAATGGTAATATTAAAAATTTAAGTAAAACGATAGAAAGGAAAGATGAAGGAGAACATCAGCTTTTCCCTTAAAAGTTAAGAGTTTAATATTTCCAATTATGGCTTCCAACATAAAATAAAGTCAGAAAAATGACCTCAAAAACTCAAACTGCAGGCTTATATTGGCTTTTTTTCACAGCCTTGTGATTTTTATTTTTATTTTTCAAAAAAATCGCAATGTCATGATTTTTTGTTTTTCATAGTCTTGGTGATTTTTTCAAAACAATTGCAATATCACAATTTTTCAAAAAATATTGATTTTTACTTGGTGATTTTTCATTTTGTGTTTGACATTGCAATTTATGAGATTCCTAATCCAAAACAATCGCATTAGCCATAGTAAAGGACATAGAGAACGAAAGAAAAGATTATTGAAGAAATTCACAAATAATTTGTATATAACTAAGTTACTAGGATGCAGATGCAGATCCGGATCCGTCATATTTTTGAAAAGTAAGGATCCGGATATGGCGGGGAAACGGTAGGTAGGTGTGTGTGTGTGTGTATTCCGAAGCACAATGCCTCTAGGTCTTGGGCTATTAACATGTTTCCTTCCTTTAAAGGAAGACAAACTCTTAGCCAATTAAATTTTTTATAATTCTAGAAAATAAAACTTAATAAAATTTTTAAAAATATAAGATTATATATATATATATATATATCATAAATTTATATCGAATAGTTATAAATATAGCCTATTAATGTATATAACTTTACCATATATAAGTTATAAATACATTGTAATTTCATAACACTTAGTATCTGTGTTTGTTCGGTCCAATCTAAATTTGTAAAGTCTTCTAATTTGGCGCATCCTAATAACTTTACATCCTCCGTCTTCTAAATTGACGCATCCTACATTAACGCATTCACGTCTTCCTCCTTCGTTAAAACCTGCAGGCCGGGAATTGCGTAATTTCCTGGTCATCGGAGAGAAAGCATATTTGTGTGCCCACCTTAATTATATAAGTGGATTCTGGCACCCTGTCGAATCTAGCACTACCCACACAACTTTCTGTACATGGCCTTTGGTACAACGGCTACAGGCAGATTCCAGAGGAGATATTCAACTGCCATGACCACCGGTCTTCAAACCAACCAATCAATCGGAAATAGATATCGATGATGAAGGGTTTTGTTACAGTTAGGCGAACCCGTCCATGACTTACAGTCAAGCTCCAACAAAGCATGTGTACTGAAATTTGGCGATCACGAAATGGCAGGCAAACCTTTTTATTTTCATATTTTAGAAAACCCAAAATTGCAGGATTCATGGATGTTTCTTGGGATGCGTTTTACAATTGAGGGATCTGTTTCCCTTAGCACAAGAAACGTTTATGAAACGGATCTTGGGCGGATCCGAATCTGGATCCAGATCCAATCCGGGGATCCGCAGATCCAGCCCCCAGGGCCGACGGATCTGGTAACATATCAACTTTATACTGAACAGTGAAAACATACTTTGCAGGACAAATTTGGTTATTGATTGAAGATATAAAAAAAGGCCTGCAAAGTTGTTTTTACCCGTTTCAATTAATAAATATAAAAACATCAGTCCTACGTCTCCATTTTGAAACACAATTAATAAAAATAGGCACTAAGCATTAAGCCTGCCCCAAGTCCAGACTCCAGGGGATCACATTAATAAAACATTACCAAATAAATTGAAAATTATTGTATCTCAAACAGAACTCTGGTACAAAGAAAAAGATAATAGAAATGCAAACCCAAGTTAATTATCTATTTTCAACATACATAACACACAAACATCAAGTTTTATGCCCATATTGCAATATAAAGATGTCAACTACAATAAGCTAAGTTGCAGGTCTTTATAAAGATACTTATTGCAAATAACCATGATTGCCTCAAACATAAAAAAGGTGCATTTACCTTTTCTAATGCGAGGGAAGCTTTGGCAATATTTGGGTAAATGCTTTGTGGTTTTAATAAAATCTGCATAACATCAACAAAATTTCAAAAAATCAGACTAACCACAAATGGTAGCATACTACTCTTCAAATCTTAGCATGTTAGCCTTGATGTAGTCTTTTTTGTGCAGAAAAGCAATCTAAACTGCAATTAAAAAAAATTGACACAAAATATCTAGTATGTTAAAAACATAATTTCCAGAATCTGCAGTAAATGTACCTCACACAACCGTTGGACTGTAAATGGTGGACCTTCAACAAAGGAGTCAAGAGCTGGAAGTCAACAAAGGAGAGAGCCTTAGAAAGTTAACAAATGAGATGATTTAACAATAATCCTTGGTCTTAAGAAAATTTTAGAATATATATATTGAATAAGCAATTGTACTGTTGGAGGTGTCACATGATACGCACAAATTTCAAGTAAGAAGCAATGGAGAAACACGGACAGAAAGAAATTATACTAAATTGCTACGAGTGTCCAAATATGGACAAAGAACAGTTTGACATCGTGTCAAGGCAAAGTATCTTCAGCATATCCAAGGTCATGACTAGATCCATTGATATCTAATTAATTTGACAATACATTTGAGAAAGAAAATAATCAGCCAGAGTGAAGAAAATGATGAATGCCACGAAGATGCATGATACTTATGTGGAAGTGGGGATAGGAGAATGGCTCTGAAAAAATAGAATGATCAAAAGGTGGAGTTAAAAGTATTAATAATTGAAATAGCTATATTAAATGTCAATGATGATAATGATTAATTTTAATAACTGTAATACTTGTCATTGTTTATCCAATGCCTACCTAAATTTACTTTAAGTTTATTTTATAATAGTTAAAGGACTCGCACATCCTTGGTAAAAGATCATTTTCCAGTCCTGGTCGCATTTTCTGGGGACAATTCAACCTGCTCAAGAAGACTTGGAGCTGCTGAATCCAGGTCAAGGTTGTTGGGGTCGCTACATCTTGAGTGAGGAGATTAGGAGGGTGGTGGCATTGGGCAGTGTTATCCCCATTTTGTGGATAACTAAGGAGATTATGTCTCGAGGCCCTCAGGTTGCAGATATGGAGTACCCAGAGACTACATGACCAGCAGTATCCTTTTGCATAGATGGAAACCCTTCTCACCACCACAGAGGTCGCAAATTTCCAGATGGCATCCACCACACCAGCTGGCTTCTAGAAGGTAGTGGGCCTTGCTCCATGAGGTACAAGTTAGTATTATGGTAAGCATCATTTCAATATTTAAACCATTTGAGTATGTTGTATCTTAGATTGCTCTAGATTTCATGATATATGCTTGGACATTATGCCTTTTGCCCTGCTTCACCTAGGTGGTTGACATTGTGCCCTAGTAAATAGTCTTCCTTGGGGATGGGTTTGCTACTAGGAACTCCCTTGAAGAGCTATCATACCGTTCCCTACCATACTTACCACTTTCCATCATTATTTCACCCCATTTCCTTATCTCTTGAGATTTTAGGGTGTATTGACCCAAGAAGGGGTTGTCCCTCATTCTATGGGAAGAAGGCGTTGAAGGCCCAGAGGGATTGATGTTGGATAAAAGATAAAAGCCTATGTATGAACCTTCTATATGCTTCGCTGAGGGATCTCCCAAGAAAGCAATGAAACGCTTATCTTTGAATAAAGGGGGACCCGCAATGAAATATGATTAAAAATGCTTAAAAGGTCAGTTGAAGGATTGGAGGTCTCATCACGAGTCGGCCTATCATGTCCATGAATATCTACTGGTATGACATTACCATCATCTGGTCACCAAGCCAGGGTAATGGCTCTCAGTGGTGGCTGAGAGAAAGGGGGTCTCATCACGAGCCAACCTTCTCATTTCCAGTAGGTGTTTGTGGGTGACATTGCCATTATCTGGACACCATGCCAGGGTAGTGGCTTTCAACCTTTCCTTAAAATTATGAAAGAATAAAAGAATGACAAATAATGGGCTTGGAAAAAGTGCATTGCGGA
>JZKD02S1676958.1:462352-480288 GCA_000966675.3 Picea glauca | reverse complement strand
ACTGAGTCATCTCCACAACCATACCAATACTCGCACTCCACGCAGAGATTCAACGGTCCAGATCATTCTTTCTTTAACGGCTACGATCAAATCGTGAAATCACATATCGCGATTTTGGTGTTTTCGTTGTGAATGAATACGGGACTCATGAAACTCCGATTCCCGATACGCCGATGAGCATAACTCCGACAGCACGCGATCCTTTGCCACCTGTCTTTGCAGATGGACGATCCCTATTCCTCCGGGATTTCACATCTGCACAATAGAGCTTAACCCCTGCGCTTAACCTCTGCGCAGCTTCTGAAGATCTGACGGTTATCAGCCTTTCGGGAATTTTGAATGGGATCCAACGGTCACCATCTTCCTTCTCCTCTGCAGACTCCTGTATCTCGAGCTTTTCTGCGCGCGTATTCTTCCATGCTATTCCTCCTGAGCTTTACATTTGAATCTCTTATTCTGCCATCTTCACTGTTGCCATTAATGACAACAACCATCAACACGCATTCGTTGTTTGTTCAATATTTTCCAACAAAGAGCACTTTAGGTTGTTGTTTCATTCTGGGGTCATCCATGACTTCATGATAGAGAAGGAAGCAATCCAGTATTGCTCTCAGCGCGGTAGAAGCGAAATACATTGCAGCATGTTCCGCCAGTTGTGAATCCATATGGCTTCGGAAGTTGTTGACAGGTCTATTCGATTTGGATATGGAAGCCACCATGATTCTATGTGATAACTAGAGTTGCATAAAGATGACGGAGAACCCTGTGTTCCATGATAAGGCAAAGCACATAGAGATCTAGTATCACTACATTCATGATATGGTGCAGAGAGGAGCTATAAAGCTCCAATCTGTTGCACAGATGAGCAGGTTGTAGATGTGTTGACCAAGCCTTTATCTCATGTGAAGTTTGAGCACTTCTGAGACAAGCTTGGTGTTGTCCGAAAGGATTTCCCTCGAAAGGGGGAGTGATATTGATGATACTATAGTATCTTGACCAACAACGGGTAGCTCCATTAAGATTTTATATCCTAGGGGATTGATCATCCCTGGGCAAATCTCGAAGGTTCAGTAAGAACAAACTGTCAGAATACCTATGCATGTATATGCCAACTTTGGTCAGTAGTGGTAGCTCCATTAGGATTTTATATCTTAGGGAATCTTATGATTCCTGGGCAGATCTAGAAGGTCCAGTAAGGACGGTATTTCAAAGTACCACGTGGTAGCTCCATTAGGATTTTATATCCTAGGGAATCTTTTTATTCCTGGGCAGATCCCGAAGGTTCAGTAAGGACGGTCTGTCAAAGTACCACAAAATGTTGTTGTTGCACATGCCTCATTCTGTTGCCATATGATAATGATGTTGTTATCCCAAGCTCATGTTGATGATGTTGTTGTCCCAGCCTCGTGTTGTTGTTGATGATGTTGTATCAGCCTCGTGTTGTTGATGATGTTGTACCAACCTCGTGTTGGTGATATTGTTGTTCTAGCTTCATGCTATCGATGTTGATGTTTTAGATCCATGTTGATGATGATGATGATGATGATGAATTAGTTTTATACTAATTGATGTTGATGTAGATGATGATGATGAATTAGTTTTATACTAATTGATGTTGATGCAGATGATATTGATGATGCTACTCTAGCTCCATGCTGTGAAAGATGATGTTATTGATGGTGAGAAAAACTTCCGATGATTTGTAGATGTGCCAATCAGTGTTCCAAGTGTTGATGATGTTGCTACCCTCTTTCTCTCCTAATGGTGTTGTAGAATACCCTTCTTGTTAAGGGGGAGTGTTGAAATATTGTAACTACAAAGAATATTCTACTTATAATTAAATTATTATTACAGATCAAATCCCCTTTTGTGGATTGATCATGTCGGGTATTGTATAAGACCAAATCCCCTTTTGTGGATTGATCAAACCATATTTATATGGTGGTATTTGAGAAGTCGGCCCCTAGGGTTTATTAAAGTAGTTTTAACCACTAGTTGGAGAAGTCGGCCCTGCTTGGTGAAAAGACATAACCCTAGCACCCCTCAGCTAGTATAAATAAGAGAGGATGGTGCCTCATTCACTCACTCAAGTCACTCATCTAGTGTGCAATTTTTGAAGGAAGTTGCAATTAGAAAAAGGAGAAGAGAGAGGTGCATGCTTAATCTTGGATATTCTTGGTGGTTTGGTCTTTAGTCTTGGCATTGTATTGGCAATCTATTATTGATGAATTTTTTGTTGGGTTTTCTCCCCCATGAGGGTTTCCCAAGATAAAATGTTGTGCACCTTGTGATTGTGTTTCTTCCAGTGATCCTTATGATATGATTCTCTAGTAAATTGAAAAGAACTTAATAGCATCTCTAAATTTAACACCAACTTCCCAGTGAGCCTTATAAAGTGGACCCTCTTTACATTGAATAACTATCTATTACTATTTGCTAGACTTATTCAAAGAGGATGGCCACATACAATAACTAACTAACTCATATGTATCCCAAAGTAGGGAGGTTAGGGTAGGACCCTAACAAATGAAGTACAGGAGATGTCACGTGCCCTATGCAATTGTTGTTAGAAGTTTGATATATGCTATTATTTGTATTAGACCAGACATTTCCCATCTAGTGGGAGTTTTGACAAGGTATATGTCAAAACCAAGGAAGGAACATTGGATAGTTGTAAAGAGGGTCTTCAGATATCTACGTCGCACTTTAGATTATGTAATATGCTACCAAGGAAGAATTGGACGTCACGGAGAAATAGATATACAAGGATTTGTTGATGTAAACTAGGCTAGAGATATTGGACGCAAAATTTCTACAAGTGGCTATGTCTTTAACCTATTTGGCGGAGCAATTAATTGGATGAGAAAGAGACATACTATAGTTGCATTATCAACTATAGAAACTAAGTACATGGCAACCACTAATGGAAGTAAGGAAGGTGTATGGTTGTGAATATTATCTTCGGGGATTGTCTTTGTTAAGAAAGAAGTGAGGATAGGTTATGACAACTCAAGTGCTATTTTTTGGGGACAAAATCCTACTTATCATTCCAAGTCAAAGCATATCAATGTACAATACCATTTTGTTAGAAACATGGTCGAACAAAACAAAGTATTATTGGAGAAGGTTGATACCTTGAAGTATGTTGCAACTTCATTGAAAACGTCTGTTGGCACTGAAAATTTGTCTTGGCGTATAAAACCCATTGGCATTTTTGTCCCTAGCAACTAATTATAAGAATGTATGCCCCTACCCCATTTTTGCAAAGTTTTCAATAAGTGGAAGAATGTTGGATGTGTGTTGTATCCTTTGCAAGTATACTTAGTCACATCTCGAAGGGGGTCTGTGATGACCCACTCCTTTGTTGGGAAGGCATGGGAAGCTAGCAAGCCCTTGAGGATTTTTTTGTTAGTTATATATTATTTCGACCAATGGTTTCAACCCATTATAATGTAATCATGGTTAAGAGATTATGGTTGTATCTTAATCTAGGTTAACATATTAAGGTTTTTCATGCTAGAAAATACCTAAAAAATTTATTGTGAATGATAAAGTTAACACAATGAGAGAGAGAGAGAGGTGTGGGTCTTAGCTAGGCAGGTTTTCTGTATTAAGGGTTTATGGGGTAAATCTTGTGTCTATTGTGTGAATGTACCATTGTTATTCTTATGTTTTAGATTATGTTAGTATTTCTTTTGTTGCACATGCTTATCAAACTCATCAAAAGGGTCATCTTTATTAAATAGTATCCACTAAGTGGTTGGTACTCATTAATGATGGGAGCAAAAGTAGTTAGGATTTTGCTAGTAAGAAGTTATTTATAGAGCTAGAAGGTTGTGTAATGTTTTGTCAAATGTTGTTATTGTATTGATGCTTTGTTCATAGGAGAATACCCCCTCGAAGACGCCAATGAACATTACTCACTATTTTCAAAATCTTCAATATAAGACTTATATTCTTTAGGTTTAAACTTATTTTCTTTTGTATTTGCTTTTCCACATTTAATTTCTATGAATATTGTTCATGTTCTTCCATTTTTGTTGGTTAAGTACACTATAAGTGGTATCAAAGATATTTTCTCAACCAACACATGTTCATATTTTAGAAAAAAAAATGAAGCTAGAGACATATTCCAACATCTTTAAATAACATAGATATTTGTCATTCAATGGGTAAAACTATGGTTGGGAAAGAATACACAAAAAAATACTAGTGGGCATCATCGAGTTGGACACCCTTGTAATCTTTGTTGATACCATGTTGAGTAGCATTGCATCAGAGATCACATGTATATGGATTTATCTTCCATTTACCCTTGGGTATTGTTACCCTGCGTAGCCTAGGGATAACTAGAGGAGATCATGTCTCATGGCCCATAATGAAGACAATGATCTTGTGGATAATAATGATTAGCGTGTCCACCCATGACAACCGAACAACCCCTCTCAGATTGCCTCTTCTATATTGAATCAGCCAAGCTCATCGCATCTAGTCAACACATGTGTATGGGAGATGGTAAGACAACATCACCATGAGGTATGTTAGTCCTTTTTACATACGAGGTGTTTTGCTTAATATACTAGGCATGTGAATGGGAATCATTGGTTGAAGTTGGATAATGGATCATAAGCTTAGGAAGTTATGTTTGTTTTCTTGTTTCACCTTGGTGGTTAGCATCTGTGCCCTAGTCTCGTGTTGTCACCCCCAAGGAAAAGGAGTACTATTAGGGGGTTGTAACTTTCCCCAACTTAACCAAGGAACATTACATGYGGAAAAACACATAAATTCGAAAATTTCTCTTGCTAATTAATTCATGTAGCTTACCACCTATGAATTTAACACATTTTTAGCTAAAATATGATACTCATAATTAAATACATCTACAAAATTTGAAAATAACATATGCAACCATAAAATCATCTACAACAGCCCATAAAAATCATTCTCATGCATAGGGTAAAACACAACCATAAAACTCTTAAGAGAAACTCAAAAAATAATTAAACATTTATCTCTTAAAAAGTTTGTGCAACCAGCTGGTTGGGAAGATGTTCCACCCAACCATGGACCTATTGTTCCAAATATCAACAGAAAGTTACCCACAAGCTGAGGCTAGGAATCCACAAGAGAAGAGTGTCTTTAACAGTCCACTCACAACTCTAAATCTCACAACCCACTAGTATTCTCCTACAGCTATCCCAAATTTCTTCCAATTCTCTTCCTCTTGACCTTCCCAACCCAAGGAATGTACCCCTTCACTGCTCTTAGTCCCTCGAGTGTTCCATTCGTTTATCAGGGTTTCTCTGGCACATGTAACCAGGAATCTCTCTGCTGGAAACTCAAGGGAAATCATTGCCAAGAAAACTACCAGGAAAAACAACAACACTGGTTGTTACAATGAATCTCACCAAGGAGTTCACTATCCAGGCCTGACAACCTAGCTCTTCAATTTTCAGCTCCAATATGCTCCAAAAACGCTCCAGCATGCTCTAGAATTTGCCATGCCTTCTTAATTTATCTCTCGTCCTCTTTTTCCTTTCTCTCCCCTTGTTGTGCATGCAAAACTCAATGTGTAAAACTGTTTATTCTCCCCATTACGAATTTCCTCTATTTTCCCAAGATGGTTGACTTCTCACTCTACCCAATGTGGATTGTACAACATCCTCATGCTTCCAATAACTATGGATGTCACTTATACACCCACCCATGATAGGTATTTAATGATTGGGCTCTTCATACACTCAAACAAAAACTAGAAGTTATCCCCAATGGTAATAAAATTCAAAAATCTGGGTTGAATCAATACCCATAATTAATTTTCTCATTGGATCCCTCTTGGACACTCTTAGACATTTCCCTCTCTTGTGCATAAATTACCCCCATCTTTGTCGATATTCCGAGCAGCTAGCTTCGCATTATTTCTATTATAAATCACAAAAATCCATTTTACATATTACATTGTTTGGTCATAGCCACATTCATATCTACATTATGCATAATTAAAATGAGAGTTATAGTGGGGATGTTACATTCCCCCTCCCCTACAATTGTGTGTCATCCTCAGTGCACACTATGTCGATATACATACACAAATTTACATCACAATGCTTAAGAAATAAAATTCTTGCAATTTTACAACTCCAACAACAATTCCAACCAAAAATATTGTATTCCTCTCAACCTACTGACCCAAAGAATGCACCATTCATTTATCAGTGCTAACCCAAGGAATGTGCCATTATTTTATCAAGGGCCTCCAACGCAGTTGGCTAGGAATCTGAGATGCGGTTCGGGAACTCTAGCTATCCAAAATGGAGTCTTGCATTTTTAGCTTTCTTTTTCCTCAAAATTGACAAAAATTTGTGGGAATTCCTCCTGCATAGTTTCTTCATGCTCCCATGTTGCATCTTTAGAACCATAACAAGTCCATTGAATCTTTACCATCCCTATGGATTTTTTTTGTATCACTTTGACTTTCTGGCCCAAGATGCATACTAGTTCCACTTGGAAATCCCCTTCGTTTACCACCTAGATCATAGTCCAATCAATTATGTGGTTAGGGTCAGGCACCTATTTATTTAATAATGACACCTGGAAAAAATTATGCACTCTCATGGATGCAAACAATGCTAGCATGTGTTCAAATAACCCTATATTTTCTAATATTTCAAATGGCCCACACTATCTTGCTACCAACTTTGGGCAGCAACCCAATCATATCGAACTTCTCTTCGCTTTCACTTAAAAAAAAAACATGTTCACCCACTTTAAAATCTCTAAAAAATATGTTCTTGTCTGCATAACTTTTCTAACTATCCTGGGCAGCCTTTAAATTTTTTCTGACCTTTACCATTTGTTCTTCCATTTCCCTTAACAAATCCAACCCAATGATAGCTCTATCTGTTGGGTTATCCCAACTCACTGGTGTGTTACATTTCCCGCCATACAAAGCTTCAAATGGGCTCATTTTTAATGAGGCTTGATACCCATTATTGTAAGGAAATTCCACTAAGTGGATATAGTCTTCCCACTTTGATGGATGGTCCATCACATACATTCTAAGCATGTCTTCAATTATTTTGTTAGTCCTCTTTGTTTTCCCATCTGACTCTAGGTGATAAGTTGTGCTGAGATTTAAATTTGTCCCAAAGCCTTTTAATAATCCTTTCAAAAAATTTGATGTAAACTTTGGATCTCTTTCTGAAACAATTTCCTTTGGCACTCCATGTAGCCTAGCAACTTTCTTCATATAAATTTTTGCAATATATGTTTCCTTGTGTGTAATCTTCCCAGGAATAAAATGTGTTGCTTTTGTTAATTTGTCCACAACCACCATGATGGATATGTGTTGCTTCACTGTTATGGGAAGCTTTGTAATGAAATCAATTGTAACCACTTCCCATTTCCACTTAGGAATGGGCGATAGTTGTAGCAGCCTCGCTGGATGTTTATGCTATGTTTTTACCTTTTGACATTCTAAACATCTGGCTATGTAATTAGCCACTTCCTTCTTCATTCCTGGCCAAAAGTATTGGCTTCTTACATCTTCAATGTCTTCTGATATCTTGGGTGCCCAACATATAGAACATTATGCATCTCTTTCAAAATTATATTTTTCAGCTCTCCTGAATTTGGCACGTTTATTTTTCCTTTGTACATGAGGATTCCATCCTCTTTCAACTCATAATGATTAAATTGTTGTTGTAAAATGCCTTGTTGTAATGTTTATTTTATTTTTACATATTGTTGGTTTGAATTTGCAGTCTCTAAAATTTTGTCCTTTAAATCTGTGTTGAACATGCTAATGGCTTAAATATGCACTTCATGAGCTCTTCTACTAAGTGCATCAACCAATTGATTTTCCTTGCCTTTGATATGCTTGATTTCAAAGTCATATTCACTCATAAATTTGACCCATTTAGTTTGCCTGACATTTAATGTTGGTTGTCCAAACAAATGCTTCAAACCACAGTGGTTGTCCTTAGCTCAAATCTTCTTCCCATGAGGTAATGTCTCCACATTGTTAATGCATGGACAATTGCTGCCAACTCCAAGTCATGTGTAGCATAATTCCTCTCATGCTCCTTTAATTTTGTAGACTCATAGCATACCACGTGCTCTTTTTGAGTGAGGACTCCACCGAGCCCTTCCTTGCACGCATCAGTGCACACTACAAAGTTTTCATTTGGGTCTGCAATATTTAATATTGGTGCACTTGTCAAAATATCCTTCAATTGTTGAAAACTTTCTTCACATTTGGGATTCTATTCAAATTTCACTCCCTTCTTTTGCAAACAAGTGATTGGGCTTGCAATCTTTGAAAACCCCTTTATGAATCTCCGGTAATAACCAGCAATACCCATAAAAGATCTGACCTCTGCTACATTTCTTGGTGTTGGCCATTCTCTAATGGCCTCTATTTTCTCAGGATCAACTACTATCCCATCTGTTAAAATAATACGCCCCAAATAGTGAATCTTATTTTGATAAAATATGCACTTGCTAAACTTGGCATACAACTTATGTTCTCTCAAAACTTGCAACACCATTCTTAAATGGTGTCCATGCTCTTCTTCTGTATTGGAGTAGATTAGAATATAATCCAAGAAAACAATTACAAATTTGTCCAAGTATTCCCTGAACACTCCATTCATCAGACACGTGAAAATTGTTGGGGAGTTTGATATCCCAAATGGCACTATTGTAAATTCATAATGCCCTTATTTTGTTATGAATGTTTTCTTGTTAATATCATCTTCCTTTATCCTCACTTGATGATAACCTGATCTCAAATCAATCTTGGAAAATATTCTTGCACCTTTTAGTTGATCAAATAAATTATCAATCCTTGGAAAAGGATATTTGTTCTTTACGGTGACCTTATTTAGTTGTTTGAAATCAGTAGACAACCTTAAGGTTCCATCCTTCTTATTTACAACAAGAACTGGGGAACCCCAAGGTAATACACTTGGGCATATATACCCCTTCTTCAAAAGTTCTTCAAACTACATTTGCAACTCTTTTAATTCTAGTGTGCCCATTCTATAAGGTGTCTTGGACACCGGGGCGGCTCCGGGCATCAAATCAATAAAGAAATCAATGTCTTTCTTTGGTGGCAATCCTATGACTTCCCCAAAAACATCTTCAAAATATTTCAAGACTGGATGATCTTCAATACTTGCCACTTTATCTCTGGATGCCTCTTCCATATGGGCTACAAAAATTTGACATCCATTCCTGAAACACTTTTTCAGTTGCATGGATAATATTTCTCTAACAACTACAACTCTTGGAATGCTTTGAATATTTGTTTGCTACCCTTCCTCATCAATACAAGTTATGGTCTTGTTGTAACAGTCTAGGACAATATGGTGTTTTTCCAACCAATCCATGCCAATTAGACAGTCATATGAACCCAAAGGTATGATTTTCACATCTACTTTTTTACTGAGTCCATTCAAGTCTATTGGACAATCCTTGACCAACTCATTGATCTTTCTCTTAGCCCTTGTGGATAACCGAACTAACCAATATTTCTTATACTTACTCCTTTGCAAGTGAAATATTTCAATAATGTTAGATTTTATGTAACAATGGCTAGCTCCATAATCAATTAAAATTGCTATGGGTTGGTTGTCAATCTTACCTTCCACTTCAATCATGGGGGATCAATACTCTACTTTATTATTGTCCAATCCTGCATAAATCTTTGGCATGCTTCCTCCCATGTCTTCAATTGTTTCAACCTCTTGAATGTTGTGAATAGTTCTCATTCTTTCCCCTTTGTGGGGGCAGTCCCTATATAAGTGATTTCCCTCACATCCTCAACATTGTACAGGTTGTTGCCTTGGCCTTTTCCCAAAAGATTCTGTTGTTTGTTGCTCATTTTGGGTTGTATTTCCTTGTTTATTTTCTTGGGAGCTATTCTTGAAAAGGGGTGGCTTAAATCCTTTCTTCCTTTGCTCCTATTTTCCCTTCATCTTGTCATTCCAAGCCTTTTGGAAGACTGGCCTCCCTCTATTCTGCTCATAAACATGCCTTGCTCTTCTTATGGCCTCCTCCAAATTCTTGGGGTTATCATATTGTATCTTGTCACTGTAGAAAGAGGGTAACCTACATAGAAACCTTTGGATTTTGAGATTTTCATCCTTTATGAATTCCACATACTTCAGCAACTCAAATAACCTCTTCTCATACTCATCCATTGTCATGCTTCCCAACTTGAGTTCAAAGAACTCTTTCATCTTTATCTCATAGTAGTGCTCAGTCAAATATTTCTCTTGGAAATATCCTTTGAACTGCCTCCATGAGACCTTCCTCTCATCAAGGTGTTTTGCTTGCTTAAGTTGATACCACCACATGATATCTTTCCTTGCAAGTGGTAGGTTGCAATTCTTGTTTCTACTTTGGAGAAATAATCATGCAACTAGAAATATTTCTTCATTTCCAACAGCCAAGTCTCATCCTCTTCTCTCTTCCTACACTCACCATTGAAGTTAGGTGGTTTGATTTTCCTAAGTTCACCTTGCAATATGTCTCCCACGGGCCTTCTCCTTTGTCTCCTCATAGGGGACACACTTGGGCTTCTTCTTGGCCCTGAACTTGCATGAGCTCTCTTAGTGGATTTCTATGGGGAATGATGGTGCCTTCTCATGCTCCTTGACTGCCTATCATTCCCATGCTCATCCTTTCTACTATGGGACCTGGATGATGTCACTTTCCTAGCACTAGTTGTTTGTTTTGTGCCAGAATCTTTATTGGCTTGCTTCTGCAACAAGTTCAGACTCTGAACTATCTCTTCCTGGGATTTCATAATCTTCTCATTATTTTCCCGATAACTCTGCACTTATTTCTAAAGGATTCTCATAGTCACGGGCTCTTTCCTCTCTCTTCTTCCATTAGATTTTGTCTCAGCATTTCCCATGCTGACATGTAGCCCTCTGAATTTCTCTCCATGATTGTAAGACCCTTGGGCATCTTCCATAGTTTTGGTTCTCATATAGGAACCAAAATTCCCTCTTGTACCTCTAAAGTCTGCAATAAAATGTGCATGCAAATAAATTTTTACTAGACAAAAATATATACATACACAGTTATGGAGAACAATACATAAGCTTTTGTGTTTTTTAATGCCACCAATCATCTTCCTTTGCATTGGTTGTGACTTATGTTTCCCAATCAATTTTCTGGGTTGATAGATGGATTCTCCCATCCAAGATATTTCCAACGACTTCTTTGTTGTTCAATTATGAGTTTCGAGCAAAAAGTTATCGCTGTCTGAATATTGCTAAGTTTCCCCTTTTATACGATTTTCATTTTGGTGCAAATATTCTCAAACATCAACTTCTTCCACTTGTAGAAGTAAATATGTCATGAACTAGGGAAATTTTAATATGGGCCATAGATAAAAATTGTGACAGGGAACTCATAACAACTCTCATATTGTTGTTCCAATGCTCTAGTCAAAACCTACAACAATCTAGAAAAGACAACTTTATCCTTTTTCACCCCTTTTCCCAAACTTAGAATTTTTAGCCAAACAAGCTATCTCCCAAAAGGTGCACTTCTCAAAAAAATCCACTAAACTAAAATTGTCTGACTTGATGAGTATACAAAAATTTGAGTAAATAAAATTTTCCATATTTTCCATCTTGGGACAGTGTTCCTCTGAAAATCCCAAAAATCCCCAAAAAGCAGTTGAGAATAGTGGATTTTTTCCTCTTTCAGCATTCCCATTCCAAACCCCTTTTGATTTATTCAGTTCCTTCCAAGGTTATTTTCATGCCTTCTTTCTGGACTCTCTCCAAAAATTTCAACTTGATTTGGGCCTATGCCAATGATCTAGACCCAGATCTTTAAAAATCACTATTTTTCATTTTCTCACAAATCTAAAAAGAAATGGGAAGTGGCTCTCTCTAGAGCTTCTATAGATCTCACTGTGGAAAAAACCCATAAGTTTTATCCCATTCTGAGTTACTATTCTCATATTATGGCCAAAATAATATTTTTGGCTCCCGACGTTTTCGTTTTTACACTGTGGAACATTTTTTCCTATGAGGCATCCTTGTGGTCATGGTTGGTGATGTAGCATTCTGGGTCCACATGGCACCTTGAGGTGATACCATGTCACCCTCCTGACCCTTCTGGCCTGCCTCATCATCCTTATCTCTCTTTTTTTTTCTATTTCTCTTATGCTAACCTTAAGCATTAATTAAAATATTAATATCTCGTGGGCCCCACTTCCCCAACCGGTACTCATCTGACGTTAGATGGGAAAAGGGTCTCGTCCTAGCTGAAAAACTCCACGTGATGCCCCTTTATTGGTTGCGAGGAAGGACAGGTCCCATCCCACACCTTTACCTTGTCGCGCATGAATTTGCACGTCTCCCAAATCCAATGGTGGAGATCGTGTGAGAAAAAAGATCGAAAGGCCATGTCGCATCTCGAACATGCATAAACATTAACATCCTTTTGGGGCATGACAATGGTTTTCCTCATGCTACATGGCACAATCCTAAAGGTGTCACATGGTACAAGGCATCATACGAAAACCACCCTCTACACATGCAACAGTGGTTTATGGTTTGGCCATACCACCGCCTCATGCAGCTCCCACATCACTTGTCACCATGATACCAACTGCCACTGTGGACTTGTCACCGTGGAATTCCACGTCACTGCCTCGTCATGTATAATAAAATACCCAAAACTTCCCAAGTTTCAATTTTTTTCCTCTATTGCAAAATTTCAATTTTTTTTACCAGGACCATCATGGAACCCAAAATTAAGCTTGCTAATGGCCAATTTAGGCCTAGTGTGTATCAAATCGACCACTGCACCGAAACTTCAACACTCTTATGTCGAATTCTCAACCAAATTCACTGTAGAAATTGAGGTTTTTTTCCCAATTTCGCCCATTTTTCATGGCTACACTGTAATTTCCTAAATTCGACCAATTGCATACCCAACACATGCATATTTAGAGATTAAAATTGGGGATTTTAACCCCTGAACTTGAATTCGCCGAAAATATAGGCAATCTCCTCACTCTTTTGCCTGGATAAATCTAACAACTACATTGCAAACATTCTCTAAGCTTTAACTTTGCAATTTTTAACTTCTGTGTGTTGAGTATGGCCCATACAGGCTCAATGTTTGAACCTGTAGCTTTGATACCATTCTACAATATTCCCCAGGTTAACCGAAGAACACTACATGCGGAAAAACACATAAATTCGAAAATTTCTCTTGCTAATTAATTCATGTAGCTTACCAACTATGAATTTAACACATTTTTAACTAAAATCTAGTACCTATCATTAAATACATCTACAACATTCTAAAAGAACATAATGTAGCCATAAAATCATCTACAACAACCCATAAAAATCAGTATCATGCATAGGGTAAAACACAACCATAAAACTCATAAGAGAAACTCAGAAAATAATTAAACACTTATCTCTTAAAACATTTACGAAACCAATTGCTTAGGAAGGACGTTCCACCCAACCATAGACCTAGTGTTTTAAATCTCAACAGCAAGTCACCCCGAGCTGGGGCTAGGAATACACAAGAAAAGGGTGTCTCTAACAGTGCACTCATAGCTCTAAATCTCACAACCCACTAGTATTCTCCTAAAACTATCTTGAATTTCTTCTAGCTCTCTTCCTCTTGACCTGCCCAACCCAAGGAATGTACTCCTTCATTTCTCTCAGCCCTCGGTCCATTAATTTATCAAGGTCTCTCTGGCACATGTAACCAGGAATCTCTTTGTTGGAAACTCAAGGGAAATCTTTGCCAAGAAAACTACCAGGAAAAACAACAACAACAACACTTGTTGTTACAGTGAAAGTCACCTAGGAGTTCATTTTTTAGGCATGACAACCTGGCTCTTCAATTTCCATCTTTATCCAAAAACACTCCATCATGCTCCAAAATTCACCTCACCTTCTTAGTTTATCTCTCATGCTCTTTTTCCTTGATCTCCCCTTGCCAATGCAAAACTCAAGTTGTAAAACTGCATATTCTCCCCAAAACAAATTTCCTCTATTTTCCCAAGATGGTTGACTTCTCACTCTATCCAATGTGGATTGTACAACAACCTCGTGCTTCAAATAACTATGGATGTCACTTTTACACCCACCCCTGATAGGTATTTAATGATTGGGCTCTCATACACTCAAACAGAAATTAGAAGTTATCCCCAATGATAATAAAATTTAGAAATTTGGGTTGAATTAATACCCATAATTAATTTCCTCCTTGGATCCCACTTGGACACTCCTAGACATTTCCCTCTCTTGTGGATAAATCATCCCCCATCTCTATGCATATTCCTAGCAGCTGGCTTCACATTATTTCTATTAAAAATCAGAAAATACATTTCGCATATTACATTGATTGGCCATAGCCATATTCATATCTACATTATGCATAGTTAAAATGAGGATCATAGTGGGGATGTTACAGGGGCCCTCACAAGGGTAACATTCTGTTTCTCCACCATAATTAACACTTACCATGCTAGAGCTTGTCACAGTGTACTAAACTTCGATAATGTTGCATGGTTCACTCTAAGCTAAAGGCCTAGAGGTTGATTGCAACTGCTAGCAAAAGAGGGCCCTTTCCACGTTCGCCCTAGTCCCAAGCAGTGATGCTATAGCTTGAAACCTTATGAAGGGGACTTGCAAATATGATAAGAGGACAATAAAAAGGAAAATAAAGGGGTTAGAAAAATGTAGCACATAAAAAGTGGTAATGCAAAAGCAAGCGCACCCTCCACAAAGGCGCTCATAGAAGTGGATTCGATGACACCATAAGCCATGAAGTAACCTTGATACACACCACTATCACACTTATTCTTAAGGGTTCTTTTCTTTCCTGATTCTCCCGGGACATATCCTTCTACTTGGGTCTTTTTTTTCACTATTTTGGTTTGCACACCTAATAGGGTCTGATGAAGGTCCTCCCATATTCAAACTTGCCAACTTACATAAAGTCTTGAGCTAATGTGAAATTTGAAAGGGATACTTGATGTGAACTATTTATGTGGCTTATATCTTAAGTAACAAATTACTTTGTATGATGTAAGGACTAATATATATTATGAACATTGGCTTAACTTGACTTCATACTTTGTTTTTATTTGGATGCCTCTGACATGGTACTTTGAAGGATTCCCTAGGTTTTCACCCAGGACGTTGTGCCTTTATTGCAGGATATGGAACGTGTGATGCACAGCATTGAGTCACCCACTTGCTTGACACATTCATATACTAGCTCTCACATATTTTGGACCTTAGACAATGGAAAAATGGGCTTGATTTTGACAGATATGTTCATGATGGCACACTTATGGGCAGGAATCCCATACACTGGAGAGTGCACCCACACATTACCCAACCATTTGATGGAGGACATTGCACTTGGTTTGAATTGGACAACATGCAGAGATGATGTACACCCTCCTCCACCATGGACATTGTCCTTCACACTTTGGACATTGGGCCTTTTTAATGATGACGTCACATTAAGGTTTGATGGAGATGTTGGGGTTTGCTTGCCACATGATGATTTGAGGTGGCATGTCAATTCTCCAACCTTGCTTTCACTTTGGATGATGACACGTGTGGTTTTATTATTTATATTTGCATTTATTGTTGTTTTAGAGGCTATTTTGAAGGGGTTGTCCCCACTTGTAACTTCAAATTATAACATTCTATGGACAAAGTGATAGGGTTTACCTTATATAAATAAGAGTAGCACTTCAATTAATTTTCATCATCACTTTTCTCCTCACATTTGTGAGTGGGAGCTCTAAAAAAGTTTGCTATCTCTCTTTGGCTTCTTGGATCTAGTGTGCTACTCTTGGAGGATGATTGTTTGTGGATGGTTTTCACTTCTTGGGTGATTTATTGTTGCAACTAGAGTTTCTCTTGGCATAACGACTTGAATAAGTGAGTAATTTGCTTTAAGTGGATAAGTTTGTTCATGGTATAATTGTTCATTTCTATCTTATTGCATGTTACTTTGTTCTAGTAAAACCCTGGGAAGGAGACATAAGTATTTCTCTCCTTTAATACTTTTGTTTGTTCAAGACTAGTGAAAGCATTAAGGGACCTGGTCTCTTGCTAAGATTCAAAGGCCTAAGGCCCAAGAGGCTTTGCACCTTAGGGTTTTGATCTTAGTCATTTGATTCTTGATCTAGGTTATCTAGAAGAGGGAAAATGACATATAGGGCATGTTACTGACCAAACTAGAAGCCTCTTCAAGGTCCCTCGAGCTGCTAAGGTGGTACCACATAGGACAAGTTCTCAATCTCACCGCGACACAATTTATTCCATGTTCAAGCCCAACTCCTACGCTAAAGGACATTGGAATGCTTCCCTAGTACAATAACTTCACTTGGAAATTAGTAGACCAGTGCCTATGTGATATAGAGGTGAAGGTAAGAGTTAACAATTTAAGCTTACTGGTTTGGAATGATAAATAACTAACAGAAATAATGCAGATTGGAAAAATAAAACCACTCAAGAATTGTAATATAAAACAACAAAATAGTGCAAAAGAGTAGTGAAAGCCCTTAATAATTCCTTATATATATATTTTAAGTAAACCTTTTGGTAATGTGGCTATACTTTGAGTTGTTCCTTGATGTCCTGAGTTTTTAGATATGTAAAATGCATAAATAGAGCACATAACAACAAGAAATGTGGCCCTTCTGAGACCTTCCACAAGTGCTAAGCACCTTAGATCACTATATTTGTGGGATATGAAGCTTGGGAAACAAGCTAAGAGTGATTTCATATGCCCGAAGCTTTAGATCTGTAACAAAATGGTAATTTCCACTCAAGATTCGTAATATAAAACAACAAAATAGTGCAAAAGAGCGATGAAAGCCCTTACTAATTCCTCAGATATATTTTTAAGTATACATTTTGGTAATGTAGTTGTACTTTGAGTTGTTCCTTGATGTCCTGAGTTTTTAGATATGTAAAATGCAGAAATAGTGTTGTTGATTGCGACTTCTTGAGACATCCTCTAGATCATTCTCCTCTGGACTAAGTTGAGACATTTGTGAGAGAGAGCCCAAGTGTTGGGTGTGCACATGTGATGGGTGTGCGTCAGAATTTGGATTGAGTTGTGATGACGTGTGGTCACTTGTCTACTCCTCTGGACTGAGTTGAGATGACTTGAGATGGTCTCTTGCCTTGTACTCCTCTGGACTAAGTTGAGTCAACTTGAGATGGTCTCATGCCTTTTACTCCTATGGACTTATTTGAGTCGACATGAGATGGTGCTTCAGATGGTACTCCTGTGGACTCAATTGAGTGATCTATTGAGTGTGACGTCCTTGTGACTGAGAACAGGTGGATGTGTCCCTAGTGGCTGAGCACTAGAGGATGAGAGAGATCCTTGCTATATTTTTTTAGAGTAAGATTTACTTGTAACCCTAATTATGTTGTGAAGGGTACAAGTTGGCCCCACCATATGAAAGATAATTAATATTGTGTAATGATTGATAATATTATTGATTTAATGAGGTCGGCCTTATTGTGCCAATAGACACACCTTTTGTTGTGTCAATTCTTGTATAAATAAAGAGTGAATCCCCATTGTGGATCACACACTCTCACTTGTCATCTCGGAATTTCATCAAGTGCATGTACGGCTGAAGTGCGCACCTCTCTTGCACACTGGTTTCTAGGTTTTATAAGCACCCTCTTGTATACTAAGGTCTATGGTGTGCAAGATCTTCTCTTGACAATACACCAAAGGATTGTTGGGTTTTTCCCTTGTTTGAGAAGGGCTTTCCCAAGATATTTCTTGTGTTCTTGTGCATGGTTATTCTTCTTGTGATCTTGGTTATTGCAGCACTTGTGAATGGTATTGTTGCATTGTTTATGGTTCAAGTACATGCTAAATTGAAATAA
>JZKD02S1676958.1:405055-461404 GCA_000966675.3 Picea glauca | reverse complement strand
GGGATGTCTCCAAGATAGCAACACAGGAAAAGGATGATATCACAATTTCCTCCAGGACATATGTTTATCCTTCAAACTTCAGAGGGAGTCAAACTATTTGAGAAGAAGGAAGAGACGGTACCTTCTCCCCCTTCAGCAGTTTAGAGGGAGACAATCATTGATCCAGTTGATCCAGTTGAACCCATAGCTCCAGTTGATGTTCCCAGAGACATGGCAGTGGGCCATAAAAGGCATGCCTGGACTCGACAGACTCTGCAAGAGGCAGAGGGACATGCAGCTCCTCGAGGTACATTTCGAGAGAGCAAGAGACCACAAAGATTTTCGAGCTATGTTTCAACTATGAGCCACATCATTGATATTGAGCCTTCTTGTCATGGAGAAGCAGCAGGTCAACAGGGTTGGCAAGATGCCATGACAGAAGAGTATCAGTCCATCATGAAGAATGATGTGTGGGATATTGTTCCAAGGCCAGAAAGGAAGTCTGTAGTGACTTCCAAGTGGATCTATAAGATCAAACATGTAGTTGATGGAAGTGTCGAGAAGTACAAAGCAAGATTTGTGGCTAGAGGATTCTCTTAGGTGGAGGGAATAGATTATGAGGAGACATTTGCTCATGTTTCCCGATACACTTCCATCCGTATGATTATTTCCCTAGCTACATCCATGGGTTGGAGACTACATCAGATGGACGTAAAGACAGCCTTTCTCAATGGTGAGATTGAGGAAGACGTTTACATTGAGAAACCAGATGGATTCGTGATACATGAGCAGTAGTCCCATATGTGCAGATTGAAGAAAGCCATATATGGACTAAAATAGGCACCTCGTGCATGGTATGAGAAGATTGATGGATACTTTATGAGTTTGGACTCAGCAAGAGTGTTGTTGATCCAAACCTATAATAGAGAACTATTGGTGACGAGTGCCTAATTTCGGTCCTATATGTGATAACCTATTCCTCACCAATTCAGAAAGCCTTATTGTTGAATGCAAGTGTGCATTAGCTTCTGAATTTGAGATGAAGGATTTGGGTATGATGCACTACTTCTTGGGACTAGAAGTATAGCAAAGGACTGATGAGATTTTCCTGAGGCAAGGAAAATATACAGTGGATATATTGAAGAAATTCAGTATGACAGACTGCAAGTTCATGCGTACACCGATGGTGATGGATATGAAGAAAATGAATGAGGCTTCTACTGATTCATGCGAGATTGATCCACATCTTTACCGACAGCTGATTGGATCATTGATGTATCTGGTTAACACCAGACCTGATATATGCTATGCAGTGAATGTACTTAGTCAGTTCATGAGTCAACCAAGACAGACTCACTGGATAGCAACGAAGCATGTGTTGAGATATCTACGAGGCGCAGTTGGATATGTCTTGAGATATGCCTCTAGTGTAGACATGAGATTGCAGGGATATGTCGATGAAGATTGGGTAGGGAGCGCAGTGGATCGGAAGAGCACATCTGGTTGTTGTTTTACTTTAGGATTTGTCATGGCTTCCTGGTACAATAGGAAATAGAGCTCTTAGGCTTTGAGTACCGAAGAAGCAGAGTACATAGTGTTATGTGTGGCAATCCGTGAAGTAGTGTGGCTTCGCAAGTTCCTTGCAGATTTATTTGGTCAAGAGATAGATTCCACCATTCTCCATTGCGATAACCAGAGTTGTGTGAAGCTCTCAGAGAATCTTGTGTTTCATGATAAATCGAAACACCTTGAGATCAAATACCATTATATCATAGATATGGTGCAGAGGAAAGAAGTACACGTGCAATACCTTTCTACACATGAGCAGGTTGTAGATGTCTTCACCAAACCGCTTTCTAGGAAGAAGTTCGAGTACTTCCGTGAGAGACTTGGCCTGGTGGAGAATGCCTCCCTAGCTGAGAGGGAGTGTTGTTGATTTCAGCTTCATGAGACATCCTCCAGATCGTTCTCCTCTGGAATGAGTTGAGACATCTGTGAGAGAGAGCCCAAGTGTTGGGTGCTCCCATGTGATGGGTGTGCGTCGGACTCTAGACTGAGTTGTGATGATGTGTGGTATCTTGTCTACTCCTCTGGACTAAGTTGAGATGACTTGAGATGGTCTCTTGCCTTGTACTCCTCTGGACTAAGTTGAGTCATCTTGAGATGGTCTCTTGCCTTGTACTCCGATGGACTTAGTTGAGTCAGCATGAGATGGTGCTCCAGATGGTACTCCTGTAGACTCAGTTGAGTGATCTGTTGAGTGTGATGTCCTTGTGGTTGAGCACAGGTGGACGTGTCCCTAGTGGCTGAGCACTAGAGGATGAGAGAGATCCTTGCTATATTGTTTGAGAATAAGATTTACTTGTAACCCTAATTATGTTGTGAAGGGTACAAGTCGGCCCCACCATATGAAAGATAATTAATATTGTGTGATGATTAATTATATTATTGAGTTAATGAGGTCAGCCCTATTGTGCCAATAGACACACCTTTTGTTGTGTCAATTCTTGTATAAATAAAGAGTGAATCCCCATTGTGGATCACACACTCTCACTTGTCATCTCGGAATTTCAGCAAGTGCATGTACAGCTGAAGTGCACACCTCTCTTGGGCACTAGTTTCTAGGTTTTGTAAGCACCCTCTTGTGTGCTAAGGTCTATGGTGTGGGGGATCTTCTCTTGATAATATAGCAAATGATTGTTGGGGTTTTCCCTTGTTTGAGAACGACTTTCTCAGGATATTTCTTGTGTTCTTGTGCATGGTTATTCTTCTTGTGATCTTGGTTATTGCAGCACTTGTGAATGGTATTGTTGCATTGTTTATGGTTCAAGTACATGCTAAATTGAAATAAACCACATTTGCATGAGCTAAGCATTAAAATTCAACAAATAGAGCACAAAACAACAAGAAACATGGCCCTTTTGAGACCTTCCACAAGTGTTAAGCACCTTATATCACTAGATTTGTGGAATATGAAACTTGGGCAGAAAGATGGAAATCACCTTGCAAATTTGGGGTTCAAATCCCACTAGGGTCAAAACCCAGAAAATTATTCCAACCAACAAATAGATTTGTCTTGGTTAGAAATTATTGATAAGTCTCAGAACATAAATGATATAACTATAAAAAAAAATTTGTGGAAAATATAAGGGTTTTTTTATGATAGAATACTTACCTTGCAGCGCCCCTTTTCGATGAAATTCTTGTCGGTTTTGGTAAAGGCTTTCCTGTAAATTTTCAGAACTGTAAAATTCTCAAAATACCCTCGTGAAATATACAATACAGTGTAGAAAACTAGAGGGTCAAATAGCCTTAGGGTAGTGATAACTCTAGAGACAAAATCCCTAAGGTTATACTAGCTATGTGAGATGGAAATCCAAGCACAAGCTAGCAAACTATTTTTGGTTTTTTGTATTGTATGATTTTTAGTTTTTAAAGAACAAAAATAAAAAAAGAGATTGTTTGTATTTTAAAATAAAGTTGGTTGAAGTAGTGAGGCTTACCTCAGCCTTACTCTTACCTCCAGAGCGTGGGATTGTGATCACAACCCTTTCTAAGTCGTCCACAGAATTTGGATTGAAGTTGGGTTTGGAGTTGATAGACTATTTTCCCCAATCTAATCTAGAATAGTTGTATTGTTTCCGGATCTTGCCAGGAAAGTTTTGCTAGTGGGATGGTCTCCAACCATTAAATCAACATGGATGTGAAATGAAAGCTCCTCCTTGTTGAAGATACCCCCAATAAAGATTTGTCCAAAACTTAGATTTGAACCACTTGACACCACCAAAGGAGTAGATGAGATGAAGTCTAGACCTCTCCTTCCACGTGACTATGTAGCCCCTCGATGGATTTATCCAATAGCCCTGCAAATAATACAAAAAAAAACAATATCTATTCTATGAAGCACTCTTACACTTAGCCAAGAAGAAAGAGCATAGAATAATCAACCCATAAAATGCACTAGAATATAAAAGTTCTTATTGGATAGCATAAATGATCTCACAATTCAACAACCACCATTAAAAGGAGGGAAATTAGCCTTTTACAACTTTGCTTTATAACGACTAGTTTCCCTCTCCCAATTAATTTTTTTTTTCTTAACTTGTCATCCACATCCGAGAGACTAAGTCATCAAAATAAAAAAAAATGATTATTTACATTAACTAAAAATAACCCACAAAGGGTTTGACTTGACTAACAAAGGCAACGACTAGCTTCAAATGATGCTAACAACTAATTAAAAGGGTCGTTTTGCTTGAATCTATCCACTTAGCCCCCCACGCATTAGTCCTTTGACCCAACATCTCAATGAAATATTCAACGGCTAGGTGAAAAATGTGATTAGTTGAATGAGAACGCTATTAATTAATTGAGGGCTGATAAGAAGCTCCACGGCTAGTATTAGATCCCAATATTTATTTTCATAGATTCCAACGTTTATTTTCATGTTGGCGGCTAAGGAAAATATGGCGGATGTTTTAGAATGGTGCGATTTGATTTGTTGGGCAGAGATCCAGTTGAAGGAGGGTTCCACGGCTTTCTTTATTTGGCGGATTTCTTACATTACTGGCGGATTCCTCGGAAATGGTGGCTGGCTTAGTGCTCACTTAGAACCCACGTGAGTTTATTTTAAATCTTTGGAAAGGGGGTCGGCCCATGTGAGTCACCATAGTCTAGAGTTCTCTTGTGGTGAAAACATTTTTAGAATTAGCATTCTCTCCCTCAAAGGGATTTGACTAATTCCACCAACTCTAACTCTAACGAAGGATATTTATTGGTGTTATTATAAAATTTTGCTACTACCACTAAGGTTTACATTAATTGTTGCATACTTACCTGAATTAGTGGCTAAAGATATTCGTAATCATAGTCTAGCAATTGGATGTTATTGCACATGTTGAAGGCTTAATTCTTATGCTCGGTTGTTATATTTCTAGGTACTTTTTCCTATTGCTATTATAAAATATTAATTATTGGCATACATTGTCTCACTGTTGTAATTTTGCAACAACAATCGGTTTATTTTATTATACAGTGTCTAAGAGGTCATTAATGAACTATATAACTTGGTAATTGTCTATATTGTGCTTTGGATAGTTTGTTGTCTCGTACAGGTGAAATAATTACCTCGTTTTCCTTTTACCTCTCCTAGACCTATACCTAACATCTAGGTGACCAAGACAGGGGGTTGTAGGCTTGGATAATCTTGCTACTTGATCCCTTGAGGTCACCAGGGAAACCTCCCTTGTGTTGGACCTTCTTCCATCACTAAAATGAGGGAAGTATCTACTTAAAGGTGACAGTAGTAGAAACTTCAAATTGTTACATAGATATGTATCTTGTGGAGGCTTTTCACAAGTACAAATAATGTGATAACATGTATATTGGAATCCCCTTAGCTACACCTAAAACCATCCTTACATAAGCATGTAGGTCGTCGTGTCCTTATAGTACAACGAGAATAACACTTTGGAGACCACTCTTGCATATGATGGAATTAGATAATATGGCTAAGGGTATGGTATATGCTCCTTATTTAGTGCTATGAAATATTCAGTATAATACTATTGTTGGAAACCCTAAAGCCAGTTTATGAAGGATATTTATTCTCATTTTGTACAAGACACTTACTATTTGGGATGTGTAACCAAGTTGTGCCACCTAGGCATAGTTGTATACAAGGATGGAATTTGAGCACAAGTTATGATACAACGCCAAGTTACTTGGTCGAAGGCTGCTCAAAGAGCTCAGGAAGAAAAGATGGTGATAAATGCATAGGAAAAAACACTATATTTTATTCCTCACCCTCATCCTCCTCTAGCATCTACAACCCTTTCCCCCCTCGCTTCACCCATGGGGGTCCAGAAGTTGACCCAGGTAAAAATGGTTGAAAGTCAATGCCTCATACTTTACTATAATTATGTTGAGAGGTATTTTAAAGGGAAAAAATGTAAGGAACAAAAATTGTTTCAAATATGTGTCCCAACCTGACCACCATAAGGAAATTTATGACAATGACACCCAAAAGTTGGAATTAATAAATAATATACCTCTTCCTTAGGAAGAAAAAACCCCAAATTTTCCTTGGGAGGAATCCTGAATTTTCCTTAGGAGGAACCCCAAAATTATCTCCATGTTTTATAGATAGTTTTGTCTTCCCAAGACCCTGAAGTTGATTGACTGCATCAAACAACATAAGGTGATTGTTTTAATTGATAGTTGTAGCACCCATAAATTTATTTATTGGTGGTGGAAAAAAAAACTCATTGTTATATCCATGCGATGGACAACTTTCAAAATATGACTGTGAATGGAGATATGATGAAGTGGTGGCAAGTGTGAGAATGTAAAACTTCAAATGGGGGATTATCAACTTAAATATCACATGTTCATTATTGAAATAGGTAGTTGTGATTTGGTGCTAAGAGAAGAGATGTTATGAACATTGGGTCTGGTTACCATGGATTGCAAGGAATTATACATGTAATTCACTATGGAGGACCATAAACATACACTCGAGGGGATCAGGTCTGGCTCCTTTGAAATTATCAGCCCTCACAATATGGAAAATATATTGAAGAAAGGTCATTCTAGCAGTATTTCCCAATTCAATTCCAACAACCAATCCACCTTGATTTACAGTTGATCTTGGATAAGAATCAACATTTATTTGACACACCTCGTGGCTTGCCCCCCTCATTTGGTGAGCATGATCATGGTATTCCACTGATTCCATCAATTCATCCACCTAATTTGCATCCTTATTGGCACCCTTTTGCATGAAAGAATGAAATTGAAAATACTATTTAGGAAGTGTTGTAGGCCAACATCATCTATCCAAGAACTAACACTTACTCATCACCAATAGTCGTGGTGTTGAAGAAAGATGGCAATTGGTTCATGTGTCTATATTTTTGTCTTATAAATAAGTTGACCATCAAAGACAATTTGGTTGGTGCTTTCACGGGTGATCATTTTTAATTTGTTAGGAAACCATGTGTAGTTATCAAAGACAAATTTCCCATCCCAATCATTAATGATGTCTTGGATGGGATTCATGTTGCCAAATTCTTCACTAAATTGGACCTTCGCTCAGGATTCCACCAAATAAGAATGAAGGAGGTGGACACTCATAAGACAACCTTTTGCACACATGAATTCCATTATAAGTTTTCAGTGATCCCCTTTGGACTTTTCAATGCCACATCCACCTTTCATAGCTTCATGAATAAGATTTTTTGGCCCGTCCTATGTAGCTTTGTGCTAGTGTTTTTTTTACTATGTCTTAATCTATAGAAAAACCTAGGAAGCACATGTGAAGCATGTTGATAAATCCTTGCAACTCCTCTAAGAAAACCCATTGTTTCTCAAACATTCCAAATCTGATTTTCGTGCTTTAGAAGTCAAATATTTGTCCAGTCAGATTGTAAATCGGGGAGGGGTGTGCATTGATCCCAAGAAAATTATAGCTATGTAGGATTGGCCATGCCCCAAGACTTTGAAAAGCTTACATGATTTCTTAGGAATTACGAGTTGCTATAGAAAGTGATCCGGATTTGATCATTATATCATTTGTCATCTATCTCAATGCTTTCAGAGTGAAAAAAATTAGAGGAATCGACTTGTAGGGTCATTTTAATGGCAAGTCCCAATTTGGAAAACTGAGGTTTGAAACCTTTTGGAGCCATTTTGAGGCATAAAACAACAGTTTTGGGGGTTAAAACTTGGTTAGATTTAGATAACACCCCTTGAAGTTATTGTACACATCGAGACCTTTCCAACTGAGCAAAAATCACGTCAATCGGAGCTCTTATGCAAATGTTATGCCTCATGCAAGTTAACCTACCGTGTTGACCACCATGGTATGAGTGGATGCCACATCATCCCCTATTATTCACGCATATGGAGCTATCCATGTATGGAATTTCAAGAAGGTTCTAGAAGTTCCAAAACCTTATCACAAAGGAGGGTTGAGGAAGTCAAAACCCTACCCCTAGATGGATATTGAGCGATGTTAAATATCGGGCCGCTAGGAGGAGAATGGATTCCATTCTTTAGCATTGTGTTTGTTCCATAGTTGCGCAGAGCACCTAGGAGTGGTATTTTGAGAGCATGACATAGGAGGAGAGACTATGTAATAACCATATAGGCCACAATGTCAAAGGCAACTCCATATGGAGTACATTTCTTTGTTCATGCATTTGAATAAAAGAGAGCATAGTGGCCTCACAGTCTAGCTGGGTTTTCTCTCGTATTGGCTTTCCCATGTTATATCTTGTGTTTATTTGTGGATGGTGTAAGTATTTATTTCCGTTCTCTGTTTTCCACATTTCAACTATTCCATGCATTTTAATCAAACAACCAATAATTAAAGAATCTGAGATCTAAAGGAAATTAGCCTTCACAGTAAATATTTCAGTATTTAATTAGATCTGTTGTGAGGAAATATCCAGTGGAATATCCACGACAATTTATCGATCAAAAATTTTGTGAAGAATTATGGGTGAATTGTTGCCCCCTTAATTGTCATGCTAAAAAAGAATGCATTTGTATGGAATGAATTCATCGAGCAAGCCTTTTCAACCTTAAAGGAAGACATGCATACTACACCCATCTTAGTCATGCCTGATTTCACTAAGACTTTTTTCTTGGAATGTGATGCTTTGGGTAGATGTCTTTGAGCAGTGTTGATGTAGGAAGGGCACCACTTGGTACTCACTAGTACAAAATTGTGTGACAGAAATTTGGGTAAGTCCACTTGTGAGTGATGGTCATCCTTCTTGTAGTAGATACTTGGTGCCCATATCTCATTACGAGGCACTTCCAAATCAAGATAGATCATCAGGGTTTCAAGTATTTTCTAAAAATGATGTTGTCATCCCCTAAGCAACATAAGTGGATTACTAAGATGCTTGGGTATGATTATGAGATCATGTATAAGAAAGGAAAATAGAATGTGGTGGTAGATGCTTTGTCTAGGAAATATGAAGGTGAATGCTCTCTCTTTACTTTATCCTTACCCATATCATGTTGGCTCGTAGAATCCCGACAAGAATAGTTGGCATGTGACATTATGGTTCATTACATCCAAATACTTTAGGAGCACCCTAATTCCGCTAAGGGATATACTTGAATGGTTGGCAGATGACACAATAGTTCGTCACATCCAAAGTCTTTAGGAGGACACCAATTCCCCTAAAGGATATACTTGGTAGCAAAATACCTTACTGTATGAAGGGCACATTTTTATAGTGTTGAATTAATTCAATGTTTAATTCATTGTTAAAACAATGGATGTTAGAGGAGTTGTATTCCTCCCCTATAACATGTCAATCTGGCTTTCAGAAACCTATGAACAAGCCAAGTGTTCTTTGTTTTGGGAAGGCATGAAAAAATACATCCATACTTTTGTAGCGGGATGTGATGCTTGTCAAAGGAATAAGGGTGAGAAAATGAAGAATATAGGATCATTACAACCACTACCAATACCAACCACTATCTAGGTTGACATTTCCATAGGTTTTACTGAGGGAATCCCAAAAGGAGGCGACAAATCAGTCATCATGGTGGTAGTTGATTGTGTTTCCCAATATGCTCACTTATGTGCCTTACCACACCCATTAATGCCTTCCACAGTTGCCCAAGTCTTCATGGATCATGTTTTTAAGTTACATGGCATGCCCACTTCCATTGTCTTAGATCATGATCCCGCATTCACTAGAAAATTATGGAAATATTTGTTTAAACTAAAAGGTACGCAGTTAAAAAGGAGCACAAGTTATCATCCCCAAACTGATGGACAAATTAAATAAGTCAACAAGTGCTTGGAAACCTATTTCAAATGTTTTTCCTTCAACAAGCAACACCAATGGACATAGTGGTTGCCCCTTACAAAATGGTGGTAGAGTACCACTTATCATGGCTCTACTAAAATGATCCCATATGAAGCGACAAATGGCCAAAAATACCCTCAGTAGCTTCATATTTACTTGGCACATTCAAGGTTTAGGAGGTGAATAACACACTTAAGACCAGAGAGGTCAATCTTTGCACACTTAAGTTCAATCATGTCGTGGATCAAAATAGAATGAAGCAATAGGCTGAACAACATCACTCTGAGCATTCTTTTATAGAAAGGGATTAGTTGTTTCTTTGTCTTGAACCCTATCAAAGACAAAAGTCATTGTAAGATAGTGTTGAAGCTCTATTGACCTTATCAGATCCTCCAATAGTTGGACAAGTCGCCTACAAATTGGCTCTTCCTACCCACTCCAAGATCCATCCTATCTTTCATGTGTCCTATTTGAAGAAGGTCATGAGGTCAAATTGCCGTATTTAGACTAACCTTCATGAATTTGATGAAGAAGGATCCATTTGGTTACAACTAGAAGCCATACTTGCCACAGGGAGCACCAACTCTACCACTGCACCATTTGTAAAGTCATGATCCATTGGAAGGATGTGAAGTCAAAATATTCCACTTGGTAACCAACAATAATTTTACAACAATTTCCACAACTCTAACCTTGAGGACAATGTTGCTTTTGAAGAGGGGGGGGGGCGGGGGGGCATGTTAGGGTCCTCCCTAACCTCCCTACTTTGGGGTACCTACGAGTTAGTCAATTAATATACAAGATCATGTTCTTTGAATAAGGCCCATTGGATAGTTAGTGAAGTAGTTAATTAATCTAAAAGGGTATTCTTTACTAAATAAGTCCCACAAGGTGTTTGGTACTCATGAATGATGGGACCACAAGCAGTTAGAGTCTTGCTAGTAAGGAAACTATGTATAGAGCTAAAAGGTTATGCAATGTTTTTCCAAGTGTTGTTATTGTATTGGAGCTCTAATCATAAGATGTTGCCCACTCTAAGAGGTCCATGGACATTGCTCACTCTTTTGAAAATATTCAATACAAGGGTTATATTCTCTAGGTTTAAAGTTAATTTCTCTTGTATTTTATATTTTTGCATTTAATTTCTCTAAATCTTGTTCGTGTTTTGTCATTTTTGTTTGTTAAGTACACTACATGGTATCCTTCGATGCCTTTAAATTTTCCATGATGGAGGAATTGATGAGGCTTAAACTAGCCCCAAGTCAGTAGACTCGGGGATTGCCTCTTTTTCCCAATATTTCCTATGTTGACCTTCATTGTCAACCATGCATTTCTTGACTTATCTTACTTTTAATGGCTATCTTTGAGTTGCATGAGAATTGAGGATGTTGATAAATTTCTTTGCCTTGTGCTTGAATGTAGCCTTGCGCTTTGCATCATAACTCTTAATCTCGATCAATTGCATCTAAAAAATCTTGCTTGCACCTTGATGATACTTTTTCTTATTTGGCTTATACTTGAAGTTTAATTACATCTTTCTTGCATGATTTTGCTTTTGCATGAGATGGATCTTGTTTTATTAGCTTACTTGATTAGTTGATGGCTCATGTGATTTATGAGGTTTAATGTGATTTCATGTCTTTTACATAGGTTGTCATACCTTGTTTCCATGATTGATAATGAAAGAAAGTCAAAATCATAGTCATTCAACAAATGACATAAGATTACATGAAAGGCCAGATGTCTACTTAACAAGTGGGAATCCATCGGTGACATAAGCAAATATGAATGGATGAGGTTCTGAAAACCGATGTATAAAATTATATGGCAATGATGTCAAGTTGAGTCTAATGAAGAAATATCATGTCTATGAAGATGACATAATTGTATCACAAAATACACAGTATCGATGCCATAAAAACAAAGACATGCATGGAAACAATGGCACGTAAAATGACAAAATGAAGGAAATGGGCAAGGCCATGTGCATAAGCATGTTTTCCATCTTTCATTATGATCACCATATATTTTTCCTACCACTGGAAGTCTTTGGATAGGTTTTGGAGTAAAGTGGTGGGTTTTGCCTTCTTTTTATCACAGGTGCATTTGGTAACTTGAGACTACCTTCACGGTTTAAAATGTGCTATGCATGTGAATATCTCCTAGCCAAATCAAAGACCATATTACAAGGATGAAAGATGCACAAAGAAACTTTGACTTTGAACGAGATCCATACTTTAGCCTTCAAGGGCCTTTGCGCACATGTTTGGTGATCTGCTGAATTGACTTTTCAAATGTTGGAAGAGGCTACTTGGATATTTTTGGGGCATATGAACTTAACTCAATCGATGGCATGTAGCTATGAAAACACAAATTAAAAATTTCTTATCAACAATATAGTTTTGGCTTCCTATATTATGAAGCCTACCAATCTGAAGCCAAAATAGGGTTCTTGGTCACTTGTTTATAATATCTTGGTGTCTTCTACATTTATCAATAAGCAGTTCAACAATATGAGGTTGGATGAAAAAGTTGTGTGTTTGTTACGGAAAAAAATCAAAGGACTTCATTGACACTTAATTTAATTGATTTTTAATCACTTGTTGAGCACCCTCTGAGTTTGTTTTCAATCCTAGACTTGCACATAAGGCTTTGTTATGGGTGTGAGGTTGTGGAAACTAAGCTTCAAGCCTTGTTTTGTAGTATGGAAAGAGATGAAGCTATTAGAGCTCTGAAGACCCTTCTTGACCATTGAGAGTTGGAAAAGGCTATGAAATGTCCCAAAAACGATAGAAACTCAATGGTTTAGCTGATTAGAAATGTATTTTATAGCAAGGAGTGAATATTTTACATTGGAAATCAATCATGAAGCTTTCCTTAGCTTTGGGCTACATTTCACCAACTAAAAACTGAAATCGCTTACTTAGGAAGCTTGCTAGCTTCCCAAGCCAATGATTTTCCTCATGAAGGGAAAATTGCCAAGTATGGAGAGCAACAATCCTTCAAAATGAGTGATTGAGTGTTACTATTGGAGGTGGGTGAAATTTACCTTTATAAAGACAAAGAAAGGTGTGAGATATTTACAATCTTTAGACATTTTTCCCAAGAAAAGACAAATCGTTGGCTTGTGAAGCTAATGAGCCTCTGAGGCCAACAATTGAGCCTCCTTTAGCCTTGAGGCCACCAAAAGTAAAATCCCTCCCCTCATAGAGTTTCTTGCTTCCCATGTGGAGTGATGGGTTGTTTGACCGTTAACTTAGTGATTTGCATTAATTTTTAGGTTGCCTACTTTGTATAACTCCCATTCTTAGTTGGAAAATGAATTGTTGGGTCCTTTTAATGGTGAAAGCTACCTCTTTTGTTTTCATTTTTCATTATCTTCATTGTAACATCCTATTTACTACTTGATAGTTTATCTCTCCCTTAGACATGAGTGTTATGCAAGCCATTTTTCCATTACCAAAGTGCTATGTAGTGCCCAAATCCACGAAGACGATGTTCTCTCCTTTTAAATCGATTTGCAAATTCGATGAGTTGTTGGAGCGAAAATGTCAAGATTTAATGGCCACAAGTTCTTTTGTGTTTGAAAATGATATTGAGAAACCCCTTTGGTAATGTGTTTTCATCCCTAAAGTGGGGGCGCTAAACCCTTTGGTTTCAGGAGCCACCCTTTGCATATGAAAATCAATTTTACTTTGCCACGGTTTCTAGAGAGTTGTTGCACATCTAAGAAATTGAGCTACGAGTGAATTTATTGTGTTTTGAAGCTTGGTGACATTGCTAAAGGAAGAAGAAGCAAGTTTGATATTCAAGAGCTAGAGCAAGAATATTTTTACCTTGTCTTAGGTTTTAAACACTTTCCATTGCAATAAAGTAGTGAAATTATTGATGAGTTATGTTCTATTCCAAAGCCCATTATTTTTTATCTCATAGACTTGTTAATAGATTTATCTTCTTTTTAGTGGTTGCGGGCATTGAATTACATTAATTTACTTTTACTAGACCAATTCCTCCATCCCCTCACCATTCTTTGTGAATCTCATTCTTGAAGGATTCTTGTTTCGTTTGAGAAAACTTTCATGGAAAAAGATTTATAAAATCATTCCTTTGATATCCTTCTCATTTGATACTATGAACTAACACTCAAATTCGATTACATATTTTTATGAAGATCTTCGAGAATTGAATTTTGAAGTTTTTTCCTCGGTATGAATCACTTTCACTTTGTGAAGTTGCATGGAACAAAGAACAAGATAGAGGAATGGCATTCACAATTTGCTCTTGAGCTTAAATTTCTTTCATATGAAGTGGTGAAGTGAAAAGAACTAGGCAACAAACATACATTGAATGGTTCACATAATATCCTCACTACCAATTCCTCTAGTGGATGTGATGTTTCATGGAGAGTTGAGAGGATCAATGAATAACATGTTTGTGGAATAAAATCTCAAGTCACTTTAATCATCTATCGCCAATATTCTCATGTGCATTGACGTGAGATTCTTGAAGAGTGTCCCATACTAAAACTAGGAATTCACCACGATGACATTTCCTTGAACAAACCTTCATTTAATGCATAAATTTTAGAAGGTCTTTGGATGTTGATTGAATTAATGACTTGGTTTATAACTTGTGAGCATGTGCATATTTTTATGAGCATATTTATAATGAAGAGCGTAAATGTAATGTACGTAGGTAGGATAATATGGGGTACCTAAGGGGATAATGAATGTAATGTGGCCATAATATTGGAATAGGCCCACTATGTAATTAAAAGGAAATAATATGTCCATTATGTAATTAATAGGAAATAATATAATAATAAGGGGTAGTTGGCATAAGACCCCTAAGAATACTCATGGGAAAGTATAATTACACGAGTATCATTGTATTGGATATGTGTTGGATTGTATTGCCATGTAGCAAGCATGGATTGTGGATTCATTCCTTCCATAAGGAATATTTCATGGTGTTACCTTACCTTAAGGATTTCTCTCTCTATATTATTGTGTTGTTCATGGTGAATGTTTGGATATCTTTGGTGTTAAGGGTTTATCTTTGAAGTTTTATGGTGGATTCTCTCTTACATATTTGAAGTTTTACTAAAATAAAAGAACTCCCTTGTGTGAAGACCATGAAAAGACTCATTGTCATTTGCACTTGTTATAAAGAGTTGGAATCACAAAGGGCTCATTGTTGGTTCAATGGTTCGTCCATTTACATAGTTTTAATCATTCTAACCAAAGCTTGTTTTAGTACTCTCCATTGTGCACTTTTTGTGAAATTCATCTAACTCATATATGAACTTATAAGTTTTTGGAAGCATCCACCATGAATGTTTCATGAAACGGTTTATTGTGTTTTTGTGCATACTTTTAACAAGAGGAAAGACAAAGCCCACCGGATCAAAGATGTTATGATATGGAAAGCATTCAAACGCATGCATAAAATCCACTTAGGGCAGATTTTTACTACTTGTACGAAGGCATCAAGCTCAAATGGAAAAGACTAAAGTGCATATTTTAAGTAAGGCGGAGGACTATACGCTTATGCAAGCTGCAAATAAGACATTTTTAAGCTTAGTCTTTGCAACACAAGAAATGAAATAAGAATGTAGAAATATTTTCCAATTTCTTTGTCGACATCCATATGTTTAATTTAATTTTCATCTCATGGGATTGTTTGATTGCACTCTCTTATGATTTAACATTGCAAGCCTGAAGTTTCATTGATGAGCATTCCACCAAAGTAACTCCTCTAAGCCTTTTTCATTTCTTGTCAATATCATGTTTGAAGGAATGTTTTCTTGCTTAAGAAACCACCAAATGAATCCCCTTATGACTGTCTATTTCCTCCATTATTTGATTTAACCTTAGCATCTCATATTGCATATTTTTTTTTAAGGATTTGGAGGAATGGATTTTGAAGCTTGGTTTCTCATGTTTAAGGAATTTCCATTCATGAAATTGTGAAGCAAGGAGATGGAGCAAAGAAAATGTACAAGATGAATGAATGGAATTCAATTTTTTCTTTGTGTTCAAATGCTTTCATATGAAGTTGTGAAGCTATGATGGAACACCAAACATACATTCAAAGGATGGCTCAAACTTTGCCATCACCACTATTCCTAGAGGATACAATGGCCAGGTTGAGAGAATTCCTTAGCCACCTTGCAAATAGAAACCCAAACCACTTGGATAAGCTACATCCCGAACTCTCATGTGCATTATAGTAGAAATCTTGGAGAGTTTTCCATTAAAATCTAGGTGACATTGCCTTCAAGAAAACTTTTGATTTAATGCAACCTTTTTTTTTTTAAGTTTCTTTGAATGCAAGTTGGATTAATGGCATACTATAACACTTGTTTTTTATGTGCAGTTTTCCTAAAAGGTTTTTGTGTGCAAGTTGTCCTTGCTTGAGCCATTGATTTTATATTTTTGATAAAGAGATTGATTCACAAATCTTGTACATCTTAAAGCTCTCACTGATACTAGTATCACCATCTGATATTATGCACACATTTGGGAGATCGTGTCATCAGTGGCATAAGGAAACTTTCATATTATGGGACATATACAATGAATGTGTGATGGAGTTTTTGTGTGTTATGTACCGGAGTTTTAGCAAGTGGAAAATAAGACATTAATGAAGTGAAGATGCATCAATATTAACAAATATCAAATCCTTTGTTTCCATGTTTCTTATTGAAAACTCTCACCACTTATATGAGGGTGTTAGGATGAAAGGATGGAAGCTAAAGTGAAATTTGAAACATGGTAAAATACTACCTCATGCAAGTTGTTCTTTAAGAAGTAAAGAGGACATCTAAGGCATTCTTGTATTATAAACAAAGGGAAAAAATATCGAGCGACCTCCATTCAAGAAGACTAAACAAAGAAGATGGTCTCAAAGAAGGCATTAGTCCCAAGGAAAAGAGGAGAGGAGGCTTATAATGTGCAAGGCATCGAATTGTAATGTATGAGGAAAACTACTAGCCAAACTCATGTTTGGGTTGTAAGCACTAAAGGACAAAATTTTACTTGCAAGTGCACATGGATGCATGAAAATTTTAATTTTGAATATTTTTATTGTAATTAGATCCTTATCGTCCTATTTAGGATGAAGAAAAAGTTTGTAAAGTAGGATGGATACGTGGAGTAGGAAGGTGAAGAATCATGTAGAAAGGCCAAGAGTCACAAGACATTCTATAAAGAAACATTTGCACTCTTGCAAAAGGTTCTCATTTGGGATTGTAAGTTATTTTCATATGTTGAATTGAGATAATGTTAGCTTGTGTTATTATACTCATGCAAGTTGTAGATGGTTGGGGACTACTATCCTCATTCATAGCCTTCTTTAAGCTTGTATGGAAGGATGTTGCAATTTGTAGACTATTTTCGTTCTTGTAATATATTTGCATATGTATCTTATGCATGCTAACAAGTTGATGTGAAGAAAGTATTCTCTTGACAATTTGTAGGCTATATTTGGTTTTCAAATTTTCCTTGTGATTGTGCAGATTGTAATCGGTGGATTATGCTCCTTGTTATTTGCACTTCTGGTTTTGCTTTATGTCAATTTAACATATGATGTGGAATAGGTATTCTCTTAGAAATTTGTAGGCTATCCTCAGTCCTCAAGGTTTGCCTTAGGTTTGGTGCAAATAATAGTTGGTGGACTATTCTCTCTGCTCTTTGTACTTGTCCCTTTGTTTCTTTCAACCAGTTCTTGAAGCACTCTTATCTAGGATTAGAAAGGGATAGATAGGCTAAACTAGTGCTAGATTAGTTGCATATTTCATTTGCATATTATTTCATAGAACTAATACGACAAGGTGAGACACCACTGGAAGGTTTTCCATTTCAACCGAGGAAGGTCTAATTGGGCCCTTTTGTTGGGTGAATCTATGAAGTTGACTAGAGACAATTTCTTGTTTCAACATGTGCTTAATGTTGTATTTTATATCCTCAATTGAGAAGACCTTCGTGCCATGATAAATGGCATGGATGTACTTAGAGACTTGAGGGGAAACATAAAGTTTGTTTAGAAAAGAGTTCCATCCATTTGTGTTAATATTATGTAATTCTTTGGCTTTTCTAGGGATGATGTTAACCCAAAATCCTTCAGGTTCTATGTTATTGAGATTAAATCTTAAGAGCTAGTAATATTTATTCTTACTAGCACTACTAGTAGCATTAGAGGCACTTCTAATATCAATCCTTACTATTGTACATTCTGGGTGGGTTTCAAAGATGTTGATTTTCACTACAACACAAAATTTTGAAGAATCCTTTTCTAAACACAAAGATAGTTGATTGCAGTGGGTTCTTTTATTTTCTCAAGTCTTGTTTCATGAGCCTTAATCTATGGAATAAACTAAAAAAATTGACCTCAACCTATTCAATCATTTTGTTAGTACAAGGCATCACTTCTTTGTGGCTATCCCCATTGGATGAAGGCAATTTTTCTTTGTCCAAATTAATTCTACATAGAGTTCTAGAAAAACATATATGTAGGCTTGATAGGTATATTTACCTCAATCAATTCAATCATTCTATTAGAATAAGGAATCACTCCTTTGTGCTTGTTTGCATTGGCATACAACTTATGGTATGTTGAGGCTTATATGTCATTTCAAACCATTTCTCTTAACCAATGTGGGATAATGAATCCTTAGATAAAGAGGTATTTATCATAGAAACAATTCCAATATGAAAAGATAATATGCTCTAACACATGTTGGTGTTTATATGATTCTTAGATATGATAGTTATTGTCTTATGATTAATAACAAGATTCACTTTCATATATCAATTGTCATAGAATAACTATACACTGAAAATCTCAACTATAACAATGCAGCGGAAATAACAAGATCTACAAATATTAACCATGCATAGTAGACACAGGAACACAAGAGTTTATCATGGGAAACCAAACCTTGGGAGAAAACCGAGTAACCTTTCTCTAGAAGAATTTAGTCTAAGATATTACCAGTACATCACCATCAATAGCCAAAATACCATACATAGAAGATCCTCCCCAAGGATAGCATCACCGAGACCTATCTCCTCAATAATATGACCAATAATAACCAAGCAACAACTTCTCTAAGTGTAGCGCACTCTCCAATATAACCGGTAACCTAGAACTAGAAAAACTACCAAAACTGCAGCTGCAATTGCTTTGCGCGCACTGCAGAAGGAGTTGTATGACTGTCCAAATGAAATGATACATTCATGTATTTATACTAATCCAGATGCCAATCTGGGGCTGACTTCTTATTTTTGGGTCTTCAATTTTATTATTATTTTTCCTGTGGGGCCAACTTCTCTTCCTGGGTCTTCAACTTCTTCTTGGGGCTTTTGTAATGGTGTAGATGGGTCTTCTTGTATTTTATTGTGGAGAATGACTGTCTAACATTGCGAATCTCCAACAACACCGACATGTTTGAGAGTTCATCAACCCCTTAATTTCCTATATCCCTTGAGTTCTTCTTATTGTTTTTGTTGTATTGGCTCCACTTTTGACTTTGTGCCAACCCTCATGCCTCTGCCTATTGTAGGGATTCTAGCAATCTCTACCTATTGGCCATGAGTGTCATACATATGGTTTGTGTGCACCAAATCCAGAGAAGACTTTCATTGCATAATAGAGTTCATTTTTTGACGACCTAATACTTTTGTTGGTATTTTCTTGCTATCTGGATTAAAAAGTTTGAATCCTCGGTATTCTTGGATCAATTTGTTATTATTAAAATTACAAGCACAATGAAAGAAGAAAAATTAACACATGATCAAGAGATTTTACCCTCAAAACCCTTTACAGGAAAACTAACAAGAAATATATCTTTACTATTACCTTGGCCAATCTAACAAAGCGGACCAAAGAATACGCCACTTGAAGTACTTTACAACGGAATTCACAAAACCTTTAAATTGGGTTCATCACACCAAATACCATGGATGAATATCGGGGCCACCTGACACCTTGGGCTCATGAACTACTTATAGAAAACAATCATGGACCACCCTTAACCATGTGAAACTTAATCTATCATTGCCCCCTTTAAACTTGAAATGGGATAAACACCTACCCCCTCCCCCCCAAAAAAAAAAAAAAATTATGAACCATGTATATGATATTACTGATGCCCCCTTTAATTATGTCACTTAGGGTTATATCTAGACATTATACCAATTATACCATTGAAGTATCAAACTCAAAGTACACATGCCTAAACAAGGTCTTACAATTATATGCTCATTTATATGCGATAAAMTCCAAAGATACAAAATAATTAYCGCTATATGCCTCAACATATACACTGCTCTCCTACTCCAAACATAATTACATGAACCAATTATTTTTTAATCAAATACGTCTTGATCATTTTTTTTGCAATTTGTCATGATCTCATTCTCATTCAATCTCAATATAACTCATAATCCCATACATGTAAGGTCTCTTGTGACACCCACCGAGCACGCACACTCCTTGGGTAGACTTGGGGACGAGTCGAGCAAGAGAACAAAAGGGGCATGCAATCAATTGGGCGAACAAAGACATGTGGGTGTGAGCAAGAGTACCTTGGGCACACGATGGTGGCATGCGACACCAAGGGGGAACATGCCTTACTTTAGTTACAACGGTTGATGGAGATTTGGGTTGCATTTGGGAAAGGACGGGACGACTTGGGTGCACACCTAAGGAGTGGACTCGTCACGCCCTTGACAACATGGGTGCGTTCGAGAGGTTGGATGACCCCATCGCCACACCCACAGAGAGTCTCATCGATCGGCACAAGGAAACAAACAAGACAGGGGATCGTGCCTAAGGATGGGGTACGTCGGTCCAAGAGGCATGATGATTGATGGGCACACAAGTTCGTTTGGGTGCACCAGGTCCACAAAGGAGCATGACGAGTTGTTTGGGCATGATGGTTTGCGAAGGGGCATGACACACCCAAAGAACACAATGATTCATGATGGTGACCTTTGGAGTCCATATAAGAGCACAAGAGCACACAACCAAGGAAGATAGATTTGGGAAAGAGAAAGAAGGAATAGATAGAAAGTCTGAGTTAAAGTTTTGAGGTAAGATAGAACTGAGGCAGAGTTGCAAAGATGGAAAACAAGTAGCCAAGGGTGGGATGCACTAGGAGATATTGGTGGAAGTTTGAAATGCATGTCTGAGTGAGGCATGTGTGAAGTAGAACCAAAGTCTGTGTTAACTTGGTGAAGTATGCAACAGAGAAGGGACAACAGGTCTACGATAGGGTGCACGACTGGGGAGCACCGCAGGAGGTTGCGAAGGTGGTTACAACAAAGAGTCTTGGTGTGATGAATCTGTGTATGAGTGTCTTGGTGAGGTAAGATGAGTCATGTGACTTTGCCCAAGTTGTAAACTGAGTCAGTAGTGCTCATATTGTAATTTTTTCGCAATAACAAGACTTAGTCGGGTGTTAGGAACGATTTGTGTCGCCCACACTATTTCTATGCATGTTTCACAAATGTTTTCTTTGTTTCTCGTGTTCTTGGATGTATGCTTAAATGACTAAGTATTAAGTTGTTAACAAGATTGTCTATGTATACAAGTAAGTTGCACAAAGTTGGAGTGTGACTCCCCCGTAACCTAGAACGGAGTATGGGTATGCTCTAGATGAAGAGACATAGTCTGAACGAAGTATTCTTGGTGTTACCATGCAACCAAGTAAGAACATTCACGGTGTTGCACACCCTCATGAGGTGAACGATCTCAAGATTTGAACAAACACCCTGTGGGATTGTTAGAATACCCAAGAAAAGAGAACAATCACTTTAATTCGTACTCACACCCATATTTATAAAAACAACACATATATACATTAGTTCATTCAAAAACAATGTGGCAAGGGAATAAGACGTTGATTTTTCAATATGGTCATGCCCCACTTTTGAAATTACACCATCCATAAAATTTACAAGGATTTTACTTAATTGGGTTGACACTCCTCAAGATTTCTATGACTTTATGGGAGTGATTCCCTTTGCATATTAAATTGCATTTCTTTAAAAATGCTCCACCGTTGAACATGCGCACTCAATAGTAGCGACGGGTCCTCACAACGACAACGGTTATATATCTCAAGATATGGCGGCACTGAAAGCGACAGATAATCACACTTTTGCATGCAACACGATCTCATCAACAATATGAACGTGTGGCGTCCATAGATCTCAACAGCTCCATCACGGCCACCATGAATTTACCAAGCATGTTGTCTGCTTCTCCACAATACAAAAACTGTACACAACAAATCGTTTCACTATGGATGGAAAATAGATATTGCAGACCGATTTCACTCCATCTAGATACCAGCAGCATTTACAATTCCACGGCACCTCAACGCACAGGATCTGAGACTTAAACCTCCCTTGGCACCTACTGCGAGCCATTTCCTTGTGGATCGGCCCTTTGCACATGCTCTTGGCTTGCGCTTGATCAGTGGCCACATCATGGCACCTTTTTAGCAAATGTCTGCAATCCCCATAGTTGTCCTAAGGGCTTCACCATCGCGCTGGTTCAAACCACATTGTGCCCTTGTTGTCTCCAGCAAAACCGGTCTTGAGAAAGGAGTCACAGTCGTCACGAATAGCTTCGTTGAGGTTATTTGCCTCAACGTAATAGATTTCCACATGGTATAATACAAATCTCTACACTCCAAAGTGCAACGTTAATATGCAATCCATACCAAACTCATATTCAGGAACAAACACAGCCTGTAGTCTTTACGCTTGATCTCATCGACGATCCAACTGAGGTTACCTTCTAGCATCCTACGACACCGTTACAAAACCGACCACTGAGCAGACTCGCATTAACCTACAACAATAAATCCAGAAACAGATCAAGAGACTTCTATCTGGTCAAGGAAAAAACCCATAGGGTTTCTCTCGTGAGAGAGATTTATCTATTTGAACCTAGCTTTGATACTGTGTCGCACTGCGATGGTTCTGTGTTGGCTACTTGGAAACACCAAGGATACTTCGTTCGGACTACACCTCTTCACCTCGAGCATACCCATACTTTGTTCTAAACTACGGGCGAGTCACACTCCTACTCTAGTGCAACTCTTGTATACTTCGACAATTTGTTAACAGTCTTAACACTTAGACATTTAAGCATACATCCATGAAACGAAGAGAACACTTGCGAAACAAACAAAAGACACACATATATAGTGCGGGCGGAAAAAAAAATGCCTAACACCCGGTTAAGTCTTATTATTGCGAAATAGTTACAATATGAGCACTAGTGGCTTAATTTACAACTTGGGTAGAGTCACACGACTCGCCTCACCTTACCAAGACACCCATGCACAGATTCGTCACACTAAGACTTGTTTATCGTAGAAAATTTTGCAACTTATGCCGAGCACCCCAAACATGTGTCCACTGCAGACTCGTCGTCTATTCTCTGTCACGAGACTTTGCATAGACCTACGGTCTCGTCTCATGGCATGCCTCCCTCAGACCTGCGACAAGACTTCCCCAAACTTAGCCCAAAAGAAGTTCGCCCCAACTCTGTGCACAAAATCACCTCAAGGCAACACAAGTCCTCCCATGTGGAACAACTTGGCTCCCTGAGGGAGCTCGCCCCTCTTCGTCGAAGTCTGCTTCAAAATCCCATAGCTGATCTTGCTCTCCTTGTTTTGCAAATCTGTCTTCATTGGTTGTGCGCTCTTGTTCTCTTATATGGACTCCAAAGGTCACCATCACGAATCATCGCGTCCTTTGGGTGTCTCGCACCCCTTCGTGAACCATCACTTCCAAACGAATTGTTGTGCCCCTTCATGGACCCATGTGCCCAAACGAACCTATGCGCCCATCAATTGTCGCATCCCTTGAGACCGACGCGCACCAACCTTGGTGTGCTCCTCATGTCGGTGCGCCCCTTCTCTTGGTCACTTCTGCCCCATGCTTGGGCAAGCCCCTTGGTGCATTTGCATGCCCAAGGCACCCACTTGCCCATCTAGTGCGACTCTTGGGTGCCAGAGCAACCCTAAGTTTTGTCTCCTTGAATCCTTGGGCGAGTGTCTCTGCACCCTTCTAGCCGAAGACCTTACAGATACCATATAAAAATTATGAACACAATGAGAGTTTACTCTAAAAATATTTTACTGGGAAAACCAACAACATGAATATATTTCCTATTACATTGGCCAATTGCCAAGCCTGCCAAAAATCACATGGCTTGACGCACTTTACAATCGAGTTCATTAAACTTTTGAATAGGCTTAGTCAAGTCACATAACATCCACCCAAGAGCATGGTCATGGTAAATAATCATTGACCCACCCTTGACCAAGTCAACCATGTTAAGGTTAATCTAAAAGTTATGAAATCCTAATATTGTTGATCTTGTCAAGTCTCATTGGGAAGGAAGTTGAAATATTGTTTCCATATGGTTAGAGGTTTTTTGTGCAACTTATCCTATATAATGGAGCCCTCTTATGTACTTGTAGACACAGATACTCGCTCTTGAAGTGATGACCCTGTAATAAATTTAAAGAGAGAGTGGATGTTTCCTCTACAATTTGTAGAGGTTTACCATTATATGTTTGGTATTGTTCTTTTATGTGATGTGCAATATGAGTTGATTGCATTTGTGTATTGGATTGTATAGCTCTAGATGTCTAATATTGTTTCTAAACTTTTTCATTTGTTGTCTTCCATTTTCTTGGTAAGTCTTCTTCCCCAATCCCCTCTCTCTCATATGTGCATGGTTGAGGGTCATGGGACATTGTAACACTCTATTTCCCCCAATCTGTAAAAATAACTATATTGGCCAAAAACTATGGCAAACTCAAAGATGTAAATGTTTGATTTGACAAACCTTTGTATAAAAGGTCGATGAATGAAAATTATATCATGAATATGTGTCGCATGATTGTTGGGAGGGGGATGTGCTAAAAGAGACCACGATGGCTGATGAGAGGTGGTGGAAGGGGCCAGGAATGGCTGCGTTAACTTCCACCGAACCGAAACCGTACTTATTTGTACATGCTTGGAAACCAAAGCTCACTCTCAGACCCCTGAATGAATTACCCACCTCGATGGTAGGTGGGGAGGCTCCTCAAGAGTAAATGAGGGGATGGGGGCGAACTGCCCATCCGTAGAAGCTCTCAAACCTGACCATCGGACAGGGAAATTTGTGCCACACGCAACCTCGCAGGAAAAAGGCAAGGAAAGAAGTGTGGAAGGGGGGGGGGGAAGGAGAGCGGAGCGCGCGCGATAGGAATCGCGGAAGGAGAACCAGAAGAACTTCGAAAAATACAGTGAATCATGAGTAGAGGAGAAGGAGAGTAACCTTCGTTCTCGACTTCCGACGAGTGAGAAGTAGGAGACTGAGCCTCAAAGCATCGTGGTCCAGCTCAGGGTGGCTAGTGGTAAATCCGATTGGAATCACTGAGCCTACGGTTGGGTGGAAACGAGCACCCCTCTCAGCAGTCGCGTCACCCTAGTGTTTTTCTGATAAGTGTTTATATCTCGTGTCTTGAATTGAATATAATGGACGCATGCTCATGTTTGTACACTCATAAATGATTTATGTATATCAGTGTTTGCCTGGTGTTTTGACCAGAAATAATGGATGCATGCTCATACATATATGACCATAATCGGTTTATGTAGAAAATGAATAAGTTCAGATTATGAGTCGTTCCCTAGAGATTTGTCCCATGTATTTGACTCACGCTATGCCCTGGTTTGATTTCCCGAACGCACCTCATCCCAGGAAGTTCCCTCACCTTCCAGAGCCGGAGTGAGTTCCTTTAAAGGACTATTGTTTTAGAAACCATATGAGCTTACCTCACCCCTGTCGCAGAGTTCATAGCTCAGTAATTTAAGAAGGCCTTTTAGTCAGGTCACCCAGCCTGGGGATATTTACCCAAGAACTCGGTGAAGGATTTTGTGGTCTAAGTTTGGAAGCCTTGTACCCGAGAGAATGGTTCCCTCAGGTTTCGACATTTCGGAATTTCGGCTCCCGGGAACTCAAGTGCGAGACCTCTTGTCTTCGCATATCGCGAAATCCCAATTTGCGAAACCCCGAAATGAGCTGAGCAGAGTGGATAGGCTTCGGAGTTTTGGCTCCCAAGAACTCAAGTGCAAGACCTTCTGTCTTCGCATATCGCGAAATCCCAATTTGCGAAACCCTGAAATGAGCTGAGCAGAGTGGATAAGCTTCGGAGTTTCGGCTCCCGGGAACTCAAGTGCGAGACCTCCTGTCTTCGCATATCGGGAAATCCCGATTTGTGAAACCCCAAAATGAGCTGAGCAGAGTGGATAGGCTTTGGAGTTTCATCTCCCAGGAACTCAAGTGTGAGACCTCCTATCTTCGCATATCGCGAAATCCCGATTTGCGAAACCCCGAAATGAGCTGAGCAGAGTTGATAGGCTTCAGAGTTTCGGCTTCCGGGAACTCAAGTGCGAGACCTCCAATCTTTGCATATCGCGAAATCCCGATTTACGAAACCTCGAAATAAGCTAAGCAGAGTGGATAGGCTTCGGAGTTTCGACTCTCGGGAACTCAAGTGCGAGACCTCCTATCTTCGCATATCGTAAAATCCCGATTTGCGAAACCCCAAAATGAGCTGAGCAGAGTGGATAGGCTTCGGAGTTTCGACTCCTAGGAACTCAAGTGCGAGACCTCCTATCTTCGCATATCGCGAAACCCCGACTTGCGAAACCCTGAAATGAGCTTAGTAGATATATGGGTTTCGGTGTTTCGGCACCCGAGGAACCGAAGGGTATGAACCCCTCGTCTTCTGGTATGCGAAACCCTGAAAGGTAGAGTGCCGATATATAATCTGAGGCATTAATCAATTCGATGATCAGTTAGACCCTTCTTTTTGGGTTTCGGCACTTCGAAAGACAGAGAACAGGGGAACACTTGCATCGCAATTCCCCGAATCGCGAAAGCCGAAGGCGCCTTTCTGGTAAGGCCAGTGGTCATAGCTAATGATCACATGGGGAAGGATAAGGGAAGGTAGGGTCTGCACCAGGCCCCATAGAAACTCGGGGATTCCATTCCCTGATAAAGAAGGAAGAAAAGAAAAAGGGCGAAAAATCTTAGTTACTGTAGTGGGTGTGTGACAAATTGGTATCAGAGCATGGTTACAACACTTGGTCTACTTGGGCTCATGAACGGATTGCACAAAGACTCCGTTCGAAGTACTCTTAACAGGAGTAACCCTTTATCTTAACCCCCTTAATCACAAGTCGAAGTTAAGAATGAAAACTCCTATTGTGTGTGTGCATGCGAAAAATATGAATTATGTACTGGTTATGAATGAATATAAATATTGACTAACAACAAGCATTTTTCTTTTGCACACGAGCGGGAGATCAACCGCGGGAAACTGCAGACGCATAGAATGGTGACTCACCATGAAGTGGGGGATGGCTCCCACAATAGAGACGAAGAGTCTGACGAAAGGAGGGCAGTAGGGACCCCTCCAGATCTAGCTAAGACTGTGAGGAGCCTCATGGTCAAACTACAGAGCTACAAGGCCGACAACGAGAGGATGATAAAAGAGCAAGAGAAGCAAACATAAATTAATGCAGTCTTACTGCAGAGTTTATCTGACATACAAAGACAATTGCAGCATGAACTTGACACCAGTCACACAGACTGACGACAAACAAAGAAAAGTCGAAGTCCACCTGAGATACAGAAACGTGGTCTTTTAAGTGACCACACTGGGAAGAGCACCTCGAGAAAAGTCCACCCCAGAGATAAGGGACAAGCGTCAGATGATTCCTTTGGAAAGGAAGCAGGCGACTCGAAGGGATCTTCTAGTAGTAGGGCTAGTTCCTATTCCCGAAGAAAACAAAAGAAGCAGAAGCATTCCAAGAGCCATAACCTCGAAGAATTCAGGAAGGCCAAACCACCCTCTTTCGACGGTGAAATAAAGAAGGGAGAGGAAGCAGAGGCCTGGCTGCTTGGACTAAAGAAGTATTTCAGAGTCCATGACTTCTCAAAAAATTTGAAGGCCCGAGTGGCCACCTTCAACTTGAATGGAAAGGCTTTCATCTGGTGGGAAGACCTTAATAATGTAAAAGGGATTCACGAAGAGGGCCTGTCTTGGGAACGGTTTGAGAGATACTTCAGGAAGAAGTATTTGTCAGAAAAGTATTTTGACGAAAAGACTAAATAATTTAATGAACTCAAGCTGGGGCAACTCACCATAGAGGAATATGTCAGCAGATTCCTCGAGTTGCTAAGGTACGTACCCTATATAAAAGCAGAAAAGGAAAAGGTGCAATGGTTCATCAGTGGACTACCTAAGGACTATCAGAACAGGATTGAGTTTGATGAGCCAAAGACCCTAGAAGACATTATCTGAAAGGAAAGATATTGTTATGAATAGCTTGGGCATCGGACAGAACCTCGTGAAGGCTGGAAGCAGAAGAATAGCTCGGGATTCCAGAAAAAGGGGTTTAAATCTCCAAGATTTAAAAATTATAAAAAGGACTCAAGGATGAGCTTCCCAACTCGAAGTGTACATCAACAGAATTTCCCCTCCCAAAGTGGAAATAAACCTTTTGGATCTACCCCGGGAAGGATTGATAACCCAAAGAAAGAACCCTTGAAATGTTGGGGTTGTGGAGAAGAGCATCTACTGAGGGACTGCCCGCACCGACAACAGAACAGTCGAAGAATTTACAACGTTTAAGAAGTTACCACCGTCAATGACGTGGCCAGGAGTATGCCACAAATTTATGCAGTCGTGGATAATAAACAAGCTGACCACCAAGCTTCAGTGGTGGAGATAGAAGGTATGATCACTAACCATCTAGTGTCTATTCTAATCGACCCTGGTTCAAATTTGAGTTATATAGCCCCTAAGGTTGTTGATAAGTGTAAATTACAGCCACATAAACACGCCAAGCCATGGTTGGTACAGTTAGCCACTGGCACCAAAAGAAAGGTAGCAAAGGTCATACCAGCCTGCCAATTTACTATGAGTGAACTCCCCACCCAAGCAACCCTTAATATACTACCCCTAGGGTCATATGACCTGTTGATTGGTATGGACTGGCTAGCCACATATAGAGCTAGATTGAATTGTTACCATAAAACCTTAGAATGTGTAAGTGAAGGAGGAAGAAGGATAACCCTTCAAGGGATCCAAAAACCTGTCTCAGTGAGACGAATATCAGCTCTTCAAATGAGGAAATATTGCAGAAAGGGATGTCCACTATATGCGATATAGGTATTGGAATCAATTGAAAATGATAAACCAAGCCTCAAGGACCATCCCATACTAGGAGAATATAGAGATGTATTTCCGGAAGAGGTACTGGGTCTACCTTCGAGAAGGGACATTGACTTCTCGATAGAACTTGCACCAGGAGCGGTGCCAGTGTCTAGAACACCCTACAGGATGAGCACACCCAAGCTAGTTGAGCTTAAATTACAATTGAAAGAAATGATGGACAAAGGCTATATTCGGCCCAACGTGTCACCCTGGGGAGCACCAGTCCTGTTTGTGAAAAAGAAAGACGATACCCTCCGACTATGCGTAGATTACAGACAACTCAATAAGGTAACCATAAAGAACAAGTACCCCTTACCCGGGATCGATGACTTGTTCGATCAAGTGGGAGGTGCTTCCATATTCTCAAAGATTGACTTGAGATCTGGATACCATCAAGTCCGAATCAAGGGTGAAGACATCCACAAAACTGCCTTCGGGACAAGATATGGTCACTATAAGTTTGTGGTAGTACCATTTGGATTAACCAATGCCCCTGCCACTTTTATGTGCTTGATGAACAATGTGCTCAGCAAATTCCTAGACAAATTTGTACTGGTTTTTATTGACGATATATTAATTTATTCCAAGAATAGAGAGGAACATGAGGAACTTCTCAGGCTTGTACTTCAAGTGCTGAGAGAACATCATCTCTATGCCAAATTTAGCAAGTGCAACTTTTTCTAGAAGCAAATACATTACTTGGGCCATGTCATGTCTGAAGAAGGAGTAGCAGTAGACCTTGACAAGATCAGGTCTATCATGGAATGGCCTACCCCAAAGGACATTTTAGATATCAGGTTCTTTATGGGCTTAGCAGGATACTATAGGAGATTTATAAAAGGATTCTCCAGGATTGGTTGTCCAATCACTGCTCTCCAGAAGAAGGAAGTTGAATTCACGTGGACGCAAGAATGTGAAGAAAGATTTCAATCCCTAAAACATCTACTGACCCACGCACCTATGTTGAAGATCGTTGATCCCAAAGTTGACTTCCTCGTGTGCACAGATGCCTGCAAGGAAGGGCTCAGAGGAATCCTTATGCAAGGCAGAAGTGTTGTCTACTATGAATCCTGAAAATTGAATGAGCACGAAGTCAACTATGTGACCCATGATCTAGAGTTGGCCGCCATGGTGCACGCCTTAAAAATGTGGAGGCAGTACCTCCTGGGAAGGAAATTTGTACTTATGACAGATCACTATGGATTACGATATCTATTCGACCAACCAAAGCTCAATGCCAAACAAGCTAGGTGGATGGCCCTCCTTAGCGAGTTTGATTTTGAAATCAAACATATGAAAGGAAAAGAAAATAAGGTGGTCGATGCCCTTAGCCGAAGTATGAAAACAATTCACCTGGCAACGGTGAGCACCTGCGAGACGGATGTCAAGGAAAGAGTCAGGAATGCACAAGAAACAGGCATATTCTTTCAGACCGTGACCTCGTATCTAGAGCAAGAACCCACAGGGATAAAGTGTGAAGGCTACCAGATGATAGATATTGGTCTGCTAACTTACATAAACAGATTGTATATTCCAGATTGTGACGACTTGAAGAGGTTCATAATGGATGAACTACATAAAAGACCCTATACTGGTCATCCAGGATACCAGAAGATGATCACAGCCACCGGGAAACAATTCCATTGGCCGGGATTGAAGAAAGACATAGTTGAATACTTAGCCAAATGCATAGAGTGCCAACAGGTTAAAGCAGAACACTGACACCCAACAAGATTATTACAACCTCTACCAATCCCGGAATGGAAATGGGAAACCATCTCCATGGATTTTATCACCGGATTACCAACCTCGACCAAACAGAATGACGCCATCATGGTAGTGGTGGATAAATTGAGCAAGTCCGCTCATTTTATCCCCGTCAAGTCGACTTGCAAGGCGATAGACATCGCCCACGTATTCATGAGGGAGATAGTCAGACTACATGGTATGCCTAAAGAGATCGTGTCGGACAGAGACACGAAATTTACTTCCAACTTTTGGAAATCCCTGATGGGGGGTCTAGAGACCAAATTGTTGTTTAGCACAACCTATCATCCTTAAACCGATGGACAGACGAAAAGAGTGAACGAAATATTAGAAGACATGCTAAGGATGCATGCAATGCATCAACCCAAAAAGTGGGAAGACTACCTGCCACTGGTGGAATTCGCCTACAACAACGACTACCAAGAATCCCTGAAGATGAGTCCTTTCGAAGTCCTCTATGGTAGGCCGTGCAACACTCTAGTCAGTTGGAGTAACCCCATAAACAAAGTTACTATTGGACCTGACATGCTGAAAGAAATGGAACAACAAGTGACTCAGATAAAACAAAATTTAGAGGTCGCTCAGAACCAACAGAAAAGTTACGTCGACCGAAAGAGAACTCCAAGAAAGTTCAGGGCGGGAGACCACATATATCTCAGAGTTAGACCCAGGAAGAGTTCCCTGAAGATGGGAGCTTGTGCCAAGTTGGCACCTCGGTATTGTGGACCCTTTGAAGTTCTAGATAGAGTGGGACCTGTAGCTTATACACTAGCACTTCCTCCCACAGTAAAAGCACATAATGTTTTCCATGTTTCATTATTGAAGAAATATGTACATAATTCTAATCATATAATTGACTGGTCTGTGATCCAGGTGGAACCGAAGGGAGAATTCCTACCAGAACCTCAATGCATACTGGACAGAAAGGAAACCTTGCTCAAGAACCGAACCATTGCACAGGTCAAGGTGCAGTGGAAACATTTTGGCCCAGATGAGGCTACATGGGAAATGGAAGATGCCATGAAACATGCATATCCGATTTTGTTTACTTATGTACATACATGTCATGTTGATAGATAGAACATTGGGGACGATGTTCCTTTAAGGGGGAGGGATTTGTAACACTCTGTTTCCCCCAGTATGTAAAAATAACTATATTGGCCAAAAACTATGGCAAACTCAAAGATGTAAATGTTTGATTTGACAGACCTTTGTATAAAAGGTCGATGAATGAAAATTATATCATGAATATGTTTCGCATGATTGTTGGGAGGGGGATGTGCTAAAAGAGACCACGATGGTTGATGAGAGGTGGTGGAAGGGGCTGGGAATGACTACGTTAACTTCCACTGAACTGAAACCGTACTGGTTTGTACATGCTCGGAAACCAAAGCTCACTCTCAGACCCCTAAATGAATTACATGCCTGGATGGTAGGTGGGGAGGCTCCTCAAGAGTAAATGAGGGGATGGGGGTGAACTGCCCATCCGTAGAAGCTCTTAGACTTGACCATCGGATAGGGAAATTTGTGCCACACGCAACCTCGCAAGAAAAAGGCAAGGAAAGAAGTGTGGAACGGGGGGGGGGAAGGAGAGCGGAGCGCGTGCAACAGGAATCGCGGAAGGAGAACCAGAAGAAGAACTCCGGAAAATACAGTGAGTCATGAGCAGAGGAGAAGGAGAGTAACCTTCGTCCTCAACTTCCCCGAGTGGGAAGTAGGAGACTGAGTCTCAAAGCATCGTGGTCCAGCTCGGGGGTGGCTAGTGGTAAATCCGATTGGAATCAATGAGCCTATGGTTGGGTGGAAATGAGCACCCCTCTCAGCAGTCGCATCACCCTGGTGTTTTTCTGATAAGTGTTTATATCTCATGTCTTGAATTGAATATAATGGACGCATGCTCATGTTTGTACACTCATAAATGATTTATGTATATCAGTGTTTGCCTAGTGTTTTGACCAGAAATAATGGATGCATGCTCATACATATATGACCATAATCGGTTTATGTAGAAAATGAATAAGTTCATATTATGAGTCGTTCCCTTGAGATTTGTCCCATGTATTTGACTCACGTTATGCCCTGGTTTGATTTCCCGAAGGCACCTCATCCCAGGAAGTTCCCTCACCTTCCAGAGCCGGAGTGAGTTCCTTTAAAGGACTATCGTTTTAGAAACCATACGAGCTTACCTCACCCCTGTCGCAGAGTTCATAGCTCGGTAATTTAAGAAGGCCTTTTAGTCAGGTCACCCAGCCTGGGGATATTTACCCAAGAACCCGGTGAAGGATTTTATAGTCTAGGTTTGGAAGCCTTGTACCCGAGAGAATGGTTCCCTCAGGTTTCGGCGTTTCGGAATTTCGGCTCCCGAGAACTCAAGTGCGAGACCTCCTGTCTTCGCATATCGCGAAATCCCGATTTGCGAAACCCCGAAATGAGCTGAGCAGAGTGGATAGGCTTCGGAGTTTCGGCTCCCGGGAACTCAAGTGCGAGACCTCCTGTCTTCGCATATCGCGAAATCCCAATTTGCGAAACCCCGAAATGAGCTGAGCATAGTGGATAGGCTTCGGAGTTTCGACTCCCGGGAACTCAAGTGCGAGACCTCCTGTCTTCGCATATCACGAAATCCCGATTTGCGAAACCCCAAAATGAGTTGAGCAAAGTGGATAGGCTTCGGAGTTTCGGCTCCCGGGAACTCAAGTGCGAGACCTCCTGTCTTCGCATATCGCAAAATCCCGATTTGCGAAACCCCGAAATGAGCTGAGCAGAGTGGATAGGCTTCGGAGTTTCGGCTCCCGGGAACTCAAGTGCGAGACCTCCTGTCTTCGCATAACTCAAAATTCCGATTTACTAAACCATGAAATGAGTTGAGCATAGTAGATAGGCTTCGGAGTTTCGACTCCCGGGAACTCAAGTGCGAGACCTCCTATCTTCGCATATCGCAAAATCCCGATTTGCGAAACCCCGAAATGAGCTGAGCAGAGTGGATAGGCTTCGGAGTTTCGGCTCCCGGGAACTCAAGTGCGAGACCTCCTGTCTTCGCATAACTCAAAATTCCGATTTACTAAACCATGAAATGAGCTGAGCATAGTAGATAGGCTTCGGAGTTTCGACTCCCGGGAACTCAAGTGCGAGACCTCCTATCTTCGCATATCGCAAAATCCCGATTTGCGAAACCCCGAAATGAGCTGAGCAGAGTGGATAGGCTTCAGAGTTTCGGCTCCTAGGAACTCAAGTGCAAGACCTCCTGTCTTCGCATATCACGAAACCCCAACTTGCGAAACCCCGAAATGAGCTTAGTAGATATATGGGTTTCGGTGTTTCGGCACCCGGGGAACTGAAGGGTATGAAACCCTCATCTTCCGGTATGCGAAACCCTGAAAGCTAGAGTGTCTGGATATAATCTGAGCCATTGATCAAATCGACGATCGGTTAGACCCTTCTTTTTGGGTTTCGGCACTTCAAAAGACAGAGAACAGGGGAACTCTTTCATCGCGATTCCCCGAATCACGAAATCCGAAGGCGCCTTTTTGGTAAGGCCAATGGTCATAGTCAACGATCACATGGTGAAGGATAAGGGAAGGTAGGGTCTGCACCAGGCCCCATAGAAACTCGGGGATTTTGTTCCCTGATAAAGAAGGAAGAAAAGAAAAAGGGCGAAAAATATCAGTTACCGTAATGGGTGTGTGACAGACATTCAATGGATCTTTGTGCCACTTGGCCAAAAGGTTTGTCAGTGACATTGTCCTCCCATTTACTATTATATCCCCAAGCAACTTTGACTCATTTAGCGTCAACACTTAGTCTTAGTTTTCGATCATGTTTTCTAATTTCTAGAAGGTTTGTTGAGGATATATACGATTCCTTAGAAAATGCCTTATGGCACTTCAAAGTTGAATGTTTCTAGCCCAAGAGTAAGTTAATACGTGAACAAACTCAAATATCTTTCCAATGGAAATTCTTCACCAAATCTAGTAGGAATATTTCCATAAGTTATAGTTCTACCAAATTAAGGGGCCTAGCTAGCTAATATTGACAACACTAATATAACAATATAAATGTAATGTCTCAATATCTAGGGCTTAACATGTCGCTCTTCTTCAAACAAGTGTTTCCTTCAACAATCAATTAGTTGTGGATGTTTTTGCATGAAGAACTTGTTGATGCTTGAAATGGCAAATCAAGCGATAACACTCGAAAATTCCCCTGCAGGGCTCTTAGGAGGAAGATGGAGATGGAAACCTGGGTATTGATTTAAGCCCTAGACTCACCATACTACAAAGTTAGATTCATTGGTTAAGCAAGTCAGTGGAGAATTTCGCTTTATAGGTGCTAGCCCTCCAATTAACTGAGCACGTGCATTTTACAATGAGCCTTATGTCAGTAATTAATTACCTTTAAGATGCGAGATCAATGAATTGTCCTACTCCTAGGCAATTCCCTAAATTACTTTAGATTGATGTGCTAGATGAATAAAAGCACATGTAATAAAATCAATTGTATTAATGAATTAATAGACAACTTAAACGCTAAAAATTAAAAGAAATATGTTGTAAATAAAACCAATAAGTAAGCACCCCGGACTCATGCATTTTAATGACTAAATCAACATAAAACAAATATCAAATAGATCATGTCATGCAATATGTACAGTGAGTAAATATAATATGTCAAGATCAAACATAATAAAATTAATCAAATGTAACAAAGACAAAAGCTTTAAAGAAAGTACAAAGGGAAAACACAAGTATGTTAGGGCAAGATTTATTTATTAATATGAATATCTAGATAAAACCAAATGATATCCCAAAGTCTAACAAATGGTCTAAACCCCTATGAACGAGAGGTTTTTGAGACCCTATACCATTCACAATTCCAAAGCTAAAATGGTGAAGCCTCGTACAATATAAAGTTGTGCCACCTTGCACCCATAATATCTTAAAGGATCTGCATTCATGAAGTTGTTAATCCTAAATGTTATTGCAAAAAACATGACTATTCAAGATTCATAAAACATAATTTACCTCTATAGGGATGCAATTCCACTTTCACCCTTAATGTTCCTATTTACCAGGCACACCAGAGAAGCCATTATCTTGAAACAACTTCATATGGGGTCATTTTGGCAGCTCCATGATAAGAGGTATTGTACCACCATTCTGCAAGGGGAAGCAATTGTCCCCACTGATGTGTTTTTTCAAAAGTAAAGCATCACAAATAGGTTTCTAAGCACTTGTTGACCACTTTGTTTTGACCGTATATTTGGGGATAATACATTGTGCTCATGTTCAACTAGGTACCCCGAAGTTTAAACAACTCCTGCCAAAATTTGCTAGTGAAGGTAGGGTCCTGATACGAGAAAATGGAAGTGTGCATGCCATATAAATTAAAAATTTGATCCATGAAGACTTGGGCAATTGAAGAGGGGGTAAATGGGTGTGATAAGGCACACAAATGAGCATATTTGGAAAGATGGTCGACTACCACCACGATCACTGATTTGTTGCCTTCTCTTATAAGTCCCACTATAAATCCATAGAGATGTCAACCCATGTATGTGTTGGAATCGGTAGTGGTTTCAATGCCCCCGACATCTTCACTATCTCACCCTTGTTTCTTTGGCAAGTGTCACAGGTTGCGACACAATCCTGGATATTTGCTTTCATTTCTTCCCAAAAGAACAAGTGCTTAGTTCTTTCATAAGTTTTATGAAAGCCAACGTGACCTAATATAGGTGAGGAATGCAATTCCTCTAATACCCTTTGTTTTAAGGTAGAATTCTTTACTAGAACAATGCACCCTTTATACCTCAATGTTAGAAACCTCCTATTTACCAGGCACACCAGAGAAGCCATTATCTGCATAGTTAAGGACAATTTGGTTATGGCTCAAAATAGAATGAAGCAAAAATCAAACAAACATCGTTACAAACATTCTTTTGCAACAATGAATTAGGCGTTTCTTCACCTTAAACCTTGTAAATAAACCTAACTCAAAGACAAAACACCTTAAAAATTAGCACCAAAGTTCTATGGACCCTATGAGATCATCCAATGCATTGGGAAAGTGGCCTACAAGTTGGCTCTTCCAACCCTCTCCAAGATTCATCCAATATTTAATGTGTCTTGTCTGAAGAAGGTCGTGGGATCAAAGTGTAAGGTGCAAACCAACTTATTAGAACTTGATGAAGAAGACTCCATTTAGTTCCAACTAAAAGAAGTATTGGGTACCATACAGCTGTAATTGTGCCAATGCAAGGCCTATGAAGTACTAATCTAGTGGAAAGATGTGCAGCTTGAAGATTCCACATGGGAACCAACCATAATTCTACAACAATTTCCTCATCTTCAACCTTGAGAAAAACACTGCCTTTGAAGGGGGATGGAATCTTAGCGTCCGACCTTGACCTCCCTAATTTAGGCCACTCAGGAGTTAATCAATTGATGTATGTGGTCATCCTCTTTGAATAAGGCCCATTATATAGTAGTTGATAGTTATTTAATGTGTAAGAGTCCACTTTATAAGTCCCATTAGGTAGTTGGTACCCATTAGTGACAATCTATTGAGAATATATCTAAAGAGATAGGAGGATATGGAGTGTTTTGTTGTGTAATGTTGTAATTGGAGCTTTGCTCAGTGAAAGGTCTCCCCACCTTAAGAGGCAAGTGAACAATATTCCTTTATTTCTTCTGATTATCATAATACAAGGGTATCTTTTGCACATTTCATCGTATTGTCTCTTGTATCTAGTTTTGTGAAATTATATTCTATGTATACTTGGTCATGTTTTAAGTTTAAGGGTTAAGTAACAATGCATACTATTCTTTCTCATTCCTCATAACCTATGTTGAAACACAAAATAGTATGTGTGACCTAATATGGGGTCATTTTGGAAAGATGGTCGACTACCACCACAATCACTAATTTGTTGCCTTCTCTTATAAGTCCCACTATAAATCCATAGAGATGTCAACCCATGTATGTGTTGGAATCGGTAGTGGTTTCAATGCCCCCGACATCTTCACTATCACACCCTTGTTTCTTTGGCAAGTGTCACAGGTTGCCACACAATCTTGGATATTTGCTTTCATTTCTTCCCAAAAGAACAAGTGCTTAGTTCTTTCATAAGTTTTATGAAAGCCAAAGTGACCTAATATAGGCGAGGAATGCAATTCCTCTAATACCCTTTGTTTTAAGGTACAATTCTTTACTAGAACAATGCACCCTTTATACCTCAATTTATCTTGCTGCTATGTATACCCTTTCGGAGGGTTGGTATATTTCATAAGCTTTTGGATGAGTTAAATGATAGTGTCATTTTCCAAGCATTCTTGATGGGATTCCTTGAGCCAATCTCAAATGATTAAAGATAAAGAAAAGAAGGATCCATCCTCCCCAAATTGCCTGGATAAAACATCAACCACCATATTTTCTTTACCCTTCTTATAGATAATCTCGTAATCATACCCCAACATCTTGGTGGCACACTTATGTTGATTTGGTGATGATAACCTTTGTTCTAGAAAATACCTCAAACTACGATGGTCGATCTTGATCTGGAAACATTGCCCTATGAGATATGGATTCTAGGTCTCACTACATGAAAGATGGCCATCCTCACTTTCTCATATGTGGATTCACCCAAATTGTAGTCACATGACTAATTACTAGTGAATGCCAAGGGGCATCGTTCTTGCATCAAAACCACACCAAGACCTCTACTTGAGGCATCACATTCTATGACAAAAGCTTGAGTAAAATGTAGCACTACTAATAATGGAGTAGTGCACATGGCATCCTTTAAAGTTGAGAAAGCTTGCTTGGTTTCCTTGCTCCATACAAAGGCATTCCTTTTTAGCAATGATGTTAAGGGAGAAACATTTTTTCCATATTTTTGTACAAATTTCCTATAGTAGATAGGAAGTCCTAAGAACCCATGCAAGCTCTTCAATGTCTTGGGCTGAGATCACTCTTGCACAATTGCAACTTTCTTGGGATCTACTCATACTCCATCGTGATTGACAATGTGACCCAAGAATTCAACCTTTGAAGCACCAAAATAACATTTGGAGAGTTTCGAGAATAATTGGTGGTCCCATAGGAGTTTCAAGGCTCTATCGACATGATCTGTGTGAGAATCCCAAGTTTTGTTGTAGATCAAGACATCATCAAAGAATACTAACAAAAATGTGTAGAGAGGGTCAATTTTTTTTTTCTCTAGGCTATGGAAGGTAGATGGAGCATTGCAAACAGTAAAGGGAATCACTAAAAAATCATAATGACCCTCATGTGTGCAAAAGGTTGTCTTTGAGATGTTTGCCTCTCTCATCTGTATTTGGTGGTAGCTGGACTGCAAGTCAATTTCGGTGAAAAACTTGGCTCCATAAAGTTCATTGAAGAGATCATTAGTAACTGGGATGGTGAATTTGTCTTTGATGGTAAACTTATTTAGGGCCCTGAAATCAAGACACGTGTAACAATTACCTTCCTTCTTTAATACCATGACCATTGATGATTGGTAGGCACCAATGTCAAGACGTATCAATCTAGCCACCCACACTTGAATCGAGAACGATCTTTTTGATTTCATTTTTCTATGTAGACGGGTGCCTATAAGGACACACATTGAGTGGTAGATTATCAAGAATAAGTGGAATACCATAGTCATGCTCCCTTCCTGAAGGTGGTAACCCCCTAGGGTGTTTCAAATACTTGTTGATGTTTAGAGAAGACCAACTACAAATTAGGGTGAATCTCCAGTGGTGGGGTGTCCATTACTTGTATGGCACTGAACTGTGTAATAATGCTCGAGTGGCCTTTCTTCAATAACTTCTCCATGCTATAGGAGGTGATAATTTCAAGGGAACCAGATGTAAACCCTTTGACAATATGTTTGTGACATTCCTTAGTGAAGTTCATGTATAAATCCTTGAAATCCATGGTGATGGGTCAATACATCGGTCATAAATAATTACAATGGCATGAAATTGAACCCATTATTATACAATACACATAAATGTGTAATGGTCATGGTCATATATATATATAACTACTGGTTTCATATCAGTTTCTGTTGTTTTTTATTTTTTCATTGTGAAACTTTCATTGTTAATGTTGTTAATATTGTTAAGCTATGTTATATATTATTGCAAATCTAATATATTGTAGAAACAAAATATTAATTTAAATATATATATATGAATATACATGACCGTTGGTTTCATATGAGTTTATGTTGTTTTTATTTAAATATTAATTTAAATATATATATGAATATACATGAACGTTAGTTTCATATGAGTTTATGTTGTTTTTTATTTTTTCATATCATTGTGAAATGTTGTTGAGCTATGTTATATATTATTGCAAATCTAGCATATTGTAGAAATAAAATATAAATTTTTACTCACTTAATATGCCTTTGGTTTGTTTAAAAATACCGGGAAAGCAAATTTTGCTTTGGAGTTGAGAGGAAACATATTGAACACATCCCTTTACACAATCCTCAGAGGCCATTATGCAGAGTTGTTTGATTGGTTTATAAAAGTGCTTGACAAGAGTATGGGCGATGCAACCCATTTCCTCATATCCCTTGTCGTAGAAACCATTCATATTCAACGTAAATGACATTGTTGAGATTGTATATACGATTCAAAGTTGCAAATCAAATTATTGACATTGTTGAGAACATGAGATTGTATATTCAACGTAAATGATATTGTTGAGAACATGAGACATGGTTTTGTGTTCATAGCCTTGTGCTTGAAGAGTCATTGCACTTTAATATTAGAACACATACATTAAGGCCCGTGTTCATATATGTTCATTTTTATAGTACACTAAATACGTTCTTTGTTAATATGCTTAGGTTTTCTAATAAGCATGGCATATGGTGTAATTTGCTGAGCAATTTTTATTTCAATTTTTTTTTTTTTTTTGTTTGCTAGTATGTTTGTAATTTGTAGGATTAGTTTTTGGTTAATAAACCGTACTCAGTGGCATCTAAGCTATCAAAATGATTCAGGGATTGCACTCGGTATGGACCACACCAACATTTAGTTGGCTGGATTTTTAAGGTGTTTTCTCCCGATTACAACATGTTTCGACCCTGAATTGCCCTACAAACTAAGCTCTTCAAAACCAATCACACTAGTGGAATTTGACATTCTAATCTTCACTGTTATACATATATACATTAATATTTATTTTGCACAACAAAGTTTACCCAAAAATAATCCTATATTGTTTATTTTTTGAGATCTATAAATGCAAGGAGAAATTACCCTCAACAATTATTAGAAGGAGCATTATGTTTGTCTTTTGAAAAATGCATGCACATTTAGAACCTCTTTCATTTGTGAAATCTATTGAAATCCATGGGTAGGATGTTTTTCATTTTTTTTGTCGAGAGAATTGATAGATTTGCCTATTGCCATCGATGAGAGCCAGGGTTGAGTCAAAGGGATTGTCACTATAAAGCCTGGGCTCAGCGTAGGTGTCCACAATCCACTCTAAGTAGGTTAAACGAGTTTCGAACCTGGGTGGGGCCCCTATAATGAAAAACTTATGTCTTCTGGAACACGACGTCTGGCGTTTGGCATAGCTCGATGGGCATTTTAAATTTGAAGACACGGGGGTGGGCGTTGATCTGCTTATATGTGCACAAGTCACGAGACCATTTAATATAATTTATCTGGGTGCAACCACATATTTGAACACTACCTCAAGGTGTCCCCATGGCTCTAGGAAAGCTCTCACGGGAATCAAACCTTGTCGACTGGTGAAAAACTCCCCACTTCTCACTAATGGGTCCAACCCCATTGGACGTCCAAAGAAACCATCAACAATTTCACTATAATGTCTTAATTTTTTTCCATTGAGATAAAAAGAAAGAAACCATCAACAATTTCACTCCTAAGGTAGTTCTTATGCCTTTCTACTTCTTTTCTTACTTCTTGTGCATTCTTTTTGATAGAATAATTCTTGTACAACTTGAATGAGCCTAATGGTTAAAAACATGTGTTTCCTCCTTGGAGGTCACAGGTTCAAATCCAAAGGGGGGTAGAGTATGTACACCTTCGTAAACTTTAGCAGTCAAATTGTTGCGCGGAGGGAGTCCCTTGTCCCACAAACAAGGGGGTCTCATACATAGTCCCTTGTCCCACAAATAAGGGGGTCTCATACAGAGTCCCTTGTCCCACAAACAAAAGGGTCTCATACACCAATTGGTGTGTGGCTTGGCCATGACCTTAAAAATATATTATTATTATTATTATGGAGAAGAAGTTTGCAAAGAATTTGATTGGCCTATTAACTATTCATAGATCTAGACATAACTAACTATGAATTTAGTAAACTTTTAAATGAACTTTGAATGATTTAAGGAATTATAGTTAGATTTGCCACTATAACATTTTTCATATTTTTTTATCATTCAAAATCTAAAACTATATTCAAATATGTAATTTATTTAATGAAATGCTTTATTTTTTTGGAGTAGAGAAAAGTTTTTTCATTGAAGTTTTGCGAAGCATATACGTAGTGTAGACCGTGCGCGACGTCGAGCGTATATATGAAAGCGAGACCACGACATTCCTTGGAGTTGACAATCAAACGTTAGAATTAATGAAGAGTTATGGTTACGCTGGTGGAAATTTGAGTTTGACCCCTGGATGGAGCTCTTCCGACAACAGAAAAGGGGTCGGGACACCATAGTTTGAAACTCTGTCAAGGGGCCAACATTTAATTCCATGAGAGCTCTGCATTCATCCATGGATACTACAAAATTGATACCTTTCACAGTCAGGGGCCAACATTTAATTCCATGAGAGCTCTGCATTCATCCATGGATACTACAAAATTGATACCTTTCACAGTCAGGGGCCGACATTTACTTTTATGAGAGTTCTGCATTCATCCATGGATACTACGAAATTGATACCTTTCGCAGTCAGGGGCCGCTCGACATTTACTTCTATGAGAGCTCTACATTCATCCATGGATACTACGAAATTGATACCTTTCGCAGTCAAGGGCCGTTTGCTTCTATGAGAGATCCACGTTGATCCATGGATCCTATGAAATTAGGGCCCGCCATTTACTTCTATGAGAGCTCTGCATTCATCCATGGATACTACGAAATTGATACCTTTGGAGTCGTTTGATAACGGTTATGGAAAATATTGGTATTTTATTATTTAATTTTTTAAATACAATAATATTGATAAAACTAATAATATTAGTTTTATCAATATTATTGTATTTAAAAAATTAAATAATAAAATACCAATATTTTCCATAAACTCCAAAGGTATATATATATATATATATATATATATATATATATTACAAAGTTCTAGAAAAACTCTCTAATACTTCTTCTCATTTGGAGGATGGTACCCTAAATTCTAGAATTTTAAGGTTACAAGGTCGGTCAACAACATGGCTCAAAGCCATTACAATAATATACTTGTTAAAAGCTCAACATATCCCGTAGAAGAATTAAACCTAAATAAAAAAGATAACAATCATTCTTCCCAAAAACTAAACACAATCGACAAAATATTTACAACCAATCAAAAATAAATTTTCAAATTTAAAACATTAACAAATATTTGATTATATATAAAAATAAATTTGAATAATAAAAAAAATCTACAAACTTTGGAAAGTTTGAACGTATTCTTATAAAGTCAACCTTTGTTAACTCCATGGAAAGTTTGAACATATTATTATAAAGTCAACCTTTATTAACTCCATGGGTTAGCTAGAGTGATTGAAAATTGCTTACACTGTAAGCAGGGGTGGTAAGGTAAGCCCTAGGAGGTGGTAGGGTAAGTGATTACTTGCCTCTATGGATATTGTGTAGCTCTCGATGTTCCCACTATTTAGGTTGTCAAAGCTATAACTTATCCATTAAATAAAATAATTGTTGGATTCCAAGCTAATTTTTCATTTTTTTTCGAAAAAAAAAATGAAACCATTCTACATTTAAAAATAAATCTTCATCCCTAAAAATCATTCCTCATTATATTATTCATTAAAATTAAATTTACATAATACCCAATAAATATAATTTCACATAAAATGCTAAACGCTTGTGTTAATGATATGATATGCCCCTGTAAAGTCGCTTTAAGAACAGACTGGGTAAACCCTCTAAATTCGCTTTAAGAACAGACTGGGTAAAGTATTTTTACTATTGATAGTGATTATTCAGGAAGTTCTTTCAATGATATTTATAGTAATAAAAGGCAAAATGTAAAATGACAAGGCGTACCGGATCTATCGGCGTTTCGAAGTCGTGATCGATTGCTGAAAGTATTTCGACTTTTACCTCTCTTCGAATGGTATGTGGAAGGCAACTTATTCTCCAAAAGCCCGCGATTTCGAAGTCGAACCTGTCCAAGAAGGCTTTCTACTAGATTTCTCTTGTATCTGACCGTTTTTCCATTCCACTGTTAGTACACGACCACGTCCGAAGCGGCCCGAGTGTCGAGTCTTCCGTAGGCGACGAAGGGATAGGAGACAGTTCTATTTTGTTTCTGCTTTGAAGATTTAACTGCGGGATTCCTACACGGTTGAGGGATGAGAAACGCTGTGTAGGGCTGTAAATGGGAAAGAAGGTTTAATTGCAGGTGGAATTCTTTTGAAGCCTGTTATTAGATCATGAGGTAAATGGATTGTTTCTTTGATTAGAAATATGCAATTCTAGAGGTTATAATTGTTCGAAAGAAGATCCGATTGAGGGTTTGTGCTGTTTGAGGTTTGATTGTAAGAAATCCATTTGTTTTATTTAATTTTTTATTTTAAAGTTTGTTGGATTCATATGACAGCCAATTGAAAACTTCAACGTGTGTTTGTTTGATCTGAAGGTAGCGAAATTGTGGTTTTCTTGTTTACTCGTCGAATTTAAATTGTTCAGAAGGTACCCAATTCACGGTTCTCATGTAGATCGATTTGATCAAATTATACCCAACTGAGAGTTCTCATTTTTAATTATTTTCATTGTTTGCTTATTCGGTTTGACTGGCAGCATTTAATTCAATCCTTTTTTTCGCATTTTCCAATAATTTAAACTGGACCTACATGATTGTTTAAAACCGGGTTGATTCAACATGTATGATATTCTAGATGATCATTGTCACCGATTATAGGGCATTTTCAGGTTCAGTTAAATTGGCTTAAAAGGTTCCCAATTCAAAATTTTGATGGTTCTTGGTTTAACAAAATATAATGGATTCATAGGTTTCCTATTTATTAGCTCGTATTTAATTGTGCAGAAGGTGCCCAATTTAGGGTTTTCCTGTATGCTGTTTTGATCAAAATATACCCAATTTAAAATTTTCATTGTTTATGCTTTTTCTTGTTTGCTGATCAGTTTTGGTTGGTGGCATTCAGTCTTTGTTTGTTTGGAACTGGTCCTAGATGATTTTTCAAAATTTGTTCAAGTACTCAATTGAATAAGTAATGTAAGCTCTAGGCTTGTTGCATAGCTTACCCCTTCAAGAGTTTCTATTTATTTATTTAATAAGGTCGAGTCATGATTACAAAGCCTAGCTACATTCGTGGGCTGTCAATTTCTTCTAGAACTTCCACCTAGTTTTGAATACAACCATTCTAGGGCATGCCCGTCAGGATTGGGATTTGAACCTGGGTCATCGTTACTGCAAAAGCCCCAACTTGCTTATCCCTTCAATTTTGCCCCAACTTGCTTACCCCTTCAATTTTGCCCCAACTTGCTTACCCCTTCAATTTTGATTGCAAGCCATCTTCTTCAAGTTACTTTTGGGATTGAGTAGAAGCTATATTTATGGATTGATTTGATAATGAAAATGTAGATATATCTTTTGTACAGTTCGAACCCTATCCAAGATGAGGAAATTGAGTCAGTGCCAAAGTAGTCAGAGTTGGACTCATTGGGCCCTTCGACTTGGACTTAACTCTAAAAAATTAAAACAATACATAAAATACTCAAAATTCAATTTAAAAAAATATTCATACGCAACAATTTAAATACGAACAATTAGATACCAGATATGCAAGTTCGCTGGTCTATTGCACGCAAGGGTGCAAATAGGCAAAATCAAATTACTATACATATCTTATATGCTTTTAAATACATAAAATTAAAGTTCTAAGATAATAATTGATATACTAAGACATAGTGGGCACCACTATTCTAAATGGGTACAAAATTCTGCAAATGCCCTCTTCAATCTACATGCCGATTGGTAGACAAAAATCACAAATGGATTCTCCTTTAAAATCAGCTTCAAATTAGTTCCAATTCAGCTCCAAAAGCAGACAAGGTTTACTCATCAACTCAACTCGAAACTTTCCACATGCAAATTATCATTGATAAATGAGGTGAGGGAGGGTTTTGAAGAGGTGAGATAAGGTTATTGTTTGTCCTTTTTAATGTTTTAATTTTTTTTTAAGATAGGCCCTAGTTCTTCCAAATGGCACCTTTGTCAAGATGGTGGGGATTGTCCTCTCTCTTAAATGGTTTATCTTGTATTCTAGACTTTGATTGCTTCACCTATTTCCCTCACAGTGGTGTTGCTAGTGTGGTTGATTATGTCTCAACCAATTAGGAATTGCTTGCTCCCTTTGTGGACCCCTTGACCTCCTCCTCCTTTGCTTCCCCTTCCGATGCTCCTCGCGCTACCATCCATTTTAATGAGGGCCTTGCTAACATTTAAAAAATTCCAAGCTGGCACAAGCTAATAAATATTACTAATATTTATTCTAATAAATAGCCTAAAGTAAATGTCGATTTTTCATTCGGATTAATAAAATTTATGTTAGTAATATGCCTTTGGAAATGATAGGTTAAGTATTTTTAATAATTAGTAATATAGATATTTACCATTTATTATTAACGTTTATAATATTTTAATAAAAAATTATTATTAACACTGTATAATATTAAAATTTAAATATTGACAATATTAATGAATAATATTAATTATTATAAATATTAGTGATAAGTAATAATAATAAAAAATTTAAATATTGACAATATTAATGAATAATATTAATTATTATAAATATCAATGATAAGTAATAATAATAATCTTAGTAATTAGTTGTATTTGTAGATGTATTACCTTATGCTGTCAAAAAAGCGACACATGTCCGAAAATACATCAAAACTCGCCACCTGTTCTGTCACATGCATGGAAACCAGAACAGGTGGTCAACATTGTTCAAGGGTCAACTGGTGACCCAGAGTCTGTTTTCAACAAAATACATTTTAGCTAAAACAAGAAATCTAACAGTAAAGAAACTAAATGTGAGGCGAACCCGGGCGTCCGTCATGGCGAACTGTGAAGGCGTATGGCTGACAATATGTTGGGCAATAGCTCTTCGTAGGCTCGCTTGACAGGGAGTCGAACATAATGTCCAGGCGTTTGCTGAGGACATGCTGGTTGTGAAGTTGCTCGGCCAAATCTTTTCTCATCTCGAAAATCAACACTAAATGGTCCTCCGTGAGCCTACAGGAGCTGGGTAAATCGTGGCATCCCAAAGCTGGGTGAGCTTGCGCGCCTGTGTGTATCTTCCGATGGGTCTCCTCCTTGCTCCAACAATCACCCCACTTTATCCCTGGTTCTTCATTGTTGGGGGCTGCGTCGTCCTTGAAGTTATCCTGCATCAGTGGAGGGATTTCCTCTTCCATCATACAACCTCCCATGGCTATCTCGAGAGAATTTAAGGGGATACCGGTGCCCATTGGTGTTGTTTTCTCCATGGTGTTCTCCTCCCAGTTAGGAGGAATCTCCTCCTCCACTATGCATCCCCTATAGTTTAGCTCTGGGTCAAGTGAATGAAACTCGGGTTGGGCATCTTCGCACCGGTTTTGCCATGAGTTATAGGAGAGCGAGAAGAGCTGCTTCCTGGATTGGGGAAGAGAGAAGGCAGTCCCGTGCGCCGATGCCTCCTTACTTGACTGTAGTAGGTCTGCCCACATTTGGATTTGCCTCTCTCACGAGGCATGGCGAAGCTGAGCTCAAGGGGAAGAGAATTGATAGAGGAAATGAAGGGAATGCTGGTCGTGGAAGGAAGGAAAATAACCGAGGGTTGGATTACTTGGACGAAGAGGGCAGGGGGAGAATGCAAAACTGAGGACAAACTCTGGAGATAAGAGCCATAACAAGAAATTACTTGCATGATGATGCAAGAAATGATGGTTTAGGGAGCCATGAATGCCGAGGTGATGCTGCCTTGCTGCATCGTACCAGTTCCGGAGGGCCAAGCTTGGTGCGCCATTAAACCTGCCTGACTGTCTCAACGCACTAACCTCTTGCCTGAGTGAATGCTATGCATTGTGAGTTGACGGATGAGAAGGCTGGCAACGAGGGGCTTTAACTGCACTCGTCGCCAGAGTGCCATGTAGCATGTTCTCGCCGGGTGTCACCCCATCCAGGGGTTGTATCAAAGTCATATCAGTCATATGTGTACTCTTGATTTTTTTTTATTGAATTTTTTCCATGCAATTTTGTTCATAATCATACCAGATTTGTATTTAAATTCAATTTCAAACTTGGTAACAATGTAGAAAACTATGCTACACAAGCGCATCCACAACTGTTGGTATTAGGTCTCTTGTGAAACGATGAGATAAAACCTCAAAGAAAATACACCATGTTTTTATGTGACATGTGAAACACCCCTGAACAATGGTGTTGTGGATCCATAGTTGTTCCTAAGCATTCTACGACTAGAATGAGTTGCAAATGTCAGTGAACTAAAAGTTCAAGTGACATGATCTTGAGCATGTAAAATAACAACATTTTTTAAATACCAAGGAATAAGAACATTAGAGGGATATTAAACATACTCGTGGTTTTATCTGTAATTGTGAAATTGAATGGAAATTATGGATAAAGCTAAAGAATATCATGTCAATTGGGTTTAACTTGGGTGGTTGGGAAGAATGATTGTTATCTTTCCCATCGAGGTTCAATTCTCGCAAGTGACATGTTGAGCTCTTAACGAGTATCTGGTTGTAATGGCTTCGATTCTTGTTGTTAACCAGCCTTGTGCCTTGAAGATTCTAGGGTTTACCCTGGGTACCATCCTCTACATGAGGGGAAGTACTTGAGGGTTTTCCTTGCGTAGTGTAACCTGGAAAAACAAAGAAAAATAAAGCTAAAGAATACTTCGTGAAATAATAGGTTCAAATTTTTGAGGAGCCAACCCTTATCCTGCTTTTGGCTGGTTGAACCACCATGAGCATGGATGATCATTAATTTTAGTCCTAGATATTTTTGTTCATGTTGAATATATTCAACATCTTATAGTGAGTATAAATTGATACTTTGATGCCTTTCATATTGGTTAGCTAAATATTTGTGGACGTTTCCTACTTATGTATATTATTTTGGACTTGATTAACTTACATGACAAATTGATTGTTGGAATTGAAATGCCTCGAACAGATGAAGAGTATTGCATATTTATGGGAATGCATATTTGTTTTTGTTTTTGGATCTGTTATCGCACAATCTGTACTTGCCCAAAGCCTAAGGCAAGTGAATGAAAGATTGGCGTAACAGGGGGTGACCTAGCACTATCACCTTAATAGGAAACCCCTTTCTATTTAGGAGTATATCAAAGTTACCCCAGGGGAGACGTTCCCAGTGACCTAAAGGGCTGATAATACTAAGGCAAGGATGCAAGAAAATCCCCCTCTCACTGGTCACTTAAGTCAAAAGGTTCTTAAGGTCTTTAAGGGATGAAGCAACGATAAAAAATGGAGTGTACCTGCCCAGAACAAGACAACAAAGAAAATATGGCAGCTTTCAAGTACAAAATATGATGTTAGTGCTTCTTAAGACCATGAACCTTCAAAAAATGGGCTAGTTGATGTAAAGTTGCAACAATATAACAGTTTATAACAAGAATGAGTATTTTGTAACAGCCACAAGAATTATGCCTTGAAATTGCTTGAAAAAGACAAGAAAAAGTAACTTTGACTAGGCAAATTGATAATAAATTGTCACAAGCAAAGTTGGCAATGTTTAGCTAGCATTTAATATCACTTTTTCAGAGAATTTGCTGCAGATAGATCGCTGTAGCAATCTTTTGTAACAGCAAATTCTAGTGCTCAAAATTGCAAGAAAACACCATGCAAACTCAACATTTATCTAGTAGATTGATTGACAATTGTCACAAGTGATTTCTGGATGAGCCAAGTGTGAGTTATGTAGGTGAATGCGGCAATTTAGGATGAATTTGTATGGCTGTAGCAATGATTTGCAACAACAACAAGTTAGTTAATGAATTAGTCTAGTTTAGGGTTAGTAGAAGTTAGTAAAAGCTTCAAGGAAGAGAGTTTGAGTGTTTAATCAATCCTTCAATAAGAGAGAGGCTAGAACTAGTGCCTTCTAGGGCTTATGGAGTCAAGTGGACGACTTCTTCTAAGGCTGCAAATCGATTTTGATAGTGCACAAAAGTCCAAGAGGAATGCATAGGAGAAGTAGTAACTTCAGTCCCCCTATGCATTTTCCTCAAGAAAACAAGATACTAGGGTGTAGGAAATTCTAGGCCCTAGCACCTTTCTCTCCTTAGGCTTCTAATGGGATAAGAACTTAGGCAAAGATAACTAGGTCAAAACCTTAGAGTGCTAGGAAACTAGGGCTCTAGGGTTTCACTAGTTACTAGATCAATTCAATGAAAAGCTTGGCAAATAGAAAGTAAGAAAGTAGCAATTTAAGTTCCTTACTTCAAGCATTAAGCATATCATGCAATTTCATAATATTGTATGAGAAAATAAAACCATACACAAACCATTCAATAGATGACAAAAAATGCAGATTTTGCCTACTTGCACCAAGAATAATCATGAAATACCATGCAAGATCACCATAAAAGCTTCCAAGATTGATCCAACTTGCAAAAAATCAGCCTTATACAAGAGTATGCCTCACAATTTTAGCCAATAGCCCTTCCAGGGTGAAATTTCAGACCTCTCCTCTTGTGTGAGGAGTTATGATGATATAAATGAATGTACTTTCTGTTTATTTATACAAAACTGGTGACCTGTAATTAATTTTAGGTCAAATAAAGGTCGATTTGGCCAATTTACAAATAAATTCAAATTAGACATAAATAAAATTAATTAGCATCTAAAAACACTTCCAAGGGTGACATCATGCCCTTTTAGGGTGACGTTGAGCCCCTAAGGTGGAACGTTGGGCTCTAGATGCTGAACGTTTGGCCTCCAAAGGCCCTGGATGATGCCCACACGTGCTAACTAGCTCACAACTGCCCTCAAAATGAAAACCCTAGCTCTGGATGACATGCAAGGTCATGATGGTGACGTCATGGGCTCTCAAAGGTCAACGTCGAGGTGGAAAAGCAAGATCCTCCTGGGTCTAGGTCTGCCAGGGTGCCTCCAAGGTGACGTCCTTCTTTCTTCCTGGTGCAAATCTTTGATGTCTTCTTGCCCTTGGCTGGGGTTACAACATCCATTTGTGGGCTTTCAGCCCCATGAAGGTCCGAGCTAATCATTCCCCCATGTGTACCTGTCCACCCGGCAAGGTCCTGCAACAACAACAAGTATGCCCTCTAAGGGTCCATAAGTCACAGGGATCATAACTTGTAAATCACATCCAATAATTAAATTACCCAAACATGTGCATCAAACCCCCCTTTACCCAGACAAATGCTCAAAGACGTTATGCAATCTAACAAGTCAGGTTTGGAGAAGGTCACAGGGTGTCCTATTGGGCTAATCCTCCTTAAGTTTGGGGTGTTTCCCAGGTGAGAACCAATCCGGGTCATGTAAGTGTATGAGGTGGCATGGGGTAGTGTTTGGGCATGGGGTGCAGTGATAATAGGGATGTAAATCTTACCCATGGATGCCTTTGTAGAGGGCGAGCTGCACCTAGTCATAGATGTCATTGTTTCCTAGCTCGTTCATTTCCTTTTACTCTTAACTTCATTGCTTTTGATCTTTTGTTTTTATGCTTCAAGGGAAGAGTTGAGGGACACTGTCCTGGCTTGGTGACTAGAAGTGACAGCGTTATCCACAAGCATTTCACAAAGATGAAAAGGCTGGCTTGTGATGAGACCCCCTTTCTCTTGGCTATGCCACCAGGAGCCACTACCCTGGTTTGGTGATGAGATAGATGGTAATGTCATACCGCTACATGCCCATGGTCATAATAGGTCGGCTCATGATGAGACCTCCCATCCACCAACTAATACCTTGAGTGTTTGTTTTTCTTATGGGTTCCCTTTTCTTACTTAGAAGCTTTTTACTGCTTTCTCGGGAATCCCTGAGCAAAGCATCTCAAAAGTTTCATCTTTGGCCTTTAACTCTTGCCAGCTACTTTTACCCTATGGGCCTTTAGCCCCTTCTTCCCACAAGGCAAGGTACAACACTTCCTAGTGTGGCAAGTCCCAATGCCCGAACAAAGGTAGGGGAGATGGGAGGAATAAAGATGGAAAGTGGTAAGTATGGAGGGAACATACGATGACCTTTCATAGACCCACTCAGTGGCAACCCATCCTAAAAGGAGATCAACTTACTAGGGCATCATGTCACCCTTCCAGGTATGAACAAGTTAAAGAGCATAATTTCCAAGCAAATGTAATGAAATGAAGGAGAATTCAATGCAACATATTCAAGTGCTTCAATAATCAGAGTGACACATACCATGATACCTAGACTCATTACCTCATGGAGCAAGATTTACTGCTACTTCAGGACTAGGCTGGTGGGATGGATGCTGCTGCTGCTAATAAATGGGCTTCATTGAAGAAAAGAGGGGCCCTCCGAGGCCATGCTCAAGTCATCCGGCTCTCGACACTCCATGTCTAGGACCTGTGGGCCTCAAGACATGATCTCCTTAGTTATCCCTAGGGTAGGGGACAACAAGATCCAACAGTGAGGTTTCTATGGCCCAAAGTTTTTTTCTAGAGTCCTCCAAGGCTAAGTTGACCCTTGACTTTGACATTGCTTTTTGAGGAAATTGAGTCAAGTCAACTCCATTCCCAAGTAAGTTGCTTTGGATTCATAAGTATAATTTGGACTATTTAGTCAAATGTGAGTTAGATTGATAATGGTCGAGTCATACTCCAAGTTTGACTCATGAGTACAATTCAGGCAAGTCAATGCAAATCAGATTGACTCGTGGAGTTAGACTTGATAATTTATCTATAAGATACACAAAATAAAACCCTTGTTTTGGTTGCTTTTTTGACTCAATTTCACAACAAAAAACCAACAAACCTTATAATTGTCTGTAAACCATGAAATTTTGTAGTATGTACCATCATCTATGGATTTTGAAAAGAGTTATTATTGCGATTTTTCATTATATGGGAATTGTAATCTTTCATATGAACTTTTTTTAATGAAATTTAGTGTATTATTTATTTATTTAGTGCTCAAGTAAACTCCTGAGTGTTTTCGAGTCCAAGACAACTCTTACAGTTTGGCCTTGGTGAGTTAATCTCCGAGTCAAGTCTGGGAACTTTGCTATGGCCATAACTAATTGAGGAAGATTTATGTGTATCAAAGTAGCCAGATGCGACTTGACTAACAAATCAGTGAGGTTGGAGACTAAGAATACGACTTGGACTTGGCAAAAGATTGATAAACTAAAAATAACAAAAAAACACAAACGTTCACCTAAAATTTTTTGTTTACTTTTTTTGAATTCTTTGTTGAGTCTAAAAAGCTCATGAATAACTTGCCGCTTTTGAGTTTGACTCTCTATGAGTGAGTTTTTGTTGGGGTGAGTCATTTGTGCCTGGTTTTGGCAATGCATTGGGTATAACTTGTGACTTAGAGTCACACTCAACAAGTCCTACTACTATAATGTGTATAGTTTGTCTTTCTTAGAATAATAAAGCATATTACATTGCTATTGAAGCTTCCACTTTTTTTGGGCATGTTCTTCTATGTATACTCTACACAAACGATCTTGTAGTTAGGATTGGGGAAACTAATGTTGACTTAGCAAATGATAACAAAAGGAGAAGACCCCTTTTGAAATTGAAATGTCATTAAATGTATTGCTCATAGTTAGGATCTGTTAAACTAAATGTGGACTTAGCGTATGATAACAAAAGGAGATGACCCTCTTGAAATTGAAATGCCATGAAATCTATTGCTTTTATCAGTGTATGTAAGACCTTATAGCCTAATGGCACTAGGAACTTGTAGTTAAAGAACGAAAATAAAATAGAAGTTTTGCATATACACTATAGAAGTTGCATAAAAGAGAATATAAAAACGATTGGATAGTGTAGTGAATTAAATTTTTACAATTCATGGATCTTATTTGTCTAGCAATTGTTTGCTTCTAAAAAGGATTTTCTTATCTTGGAAGTGGTTTTTCCTTTTGAATAGTTGAACCATGTGGGATTTTTCAATAAACACCTCTTTGTATGTTATTCTTTTGTAGCTATAGGTCATGCACCTTAACATGAAATGTTTCATAGTGTTTATCTCTCTAGAACCACAAATTTGACATAATTCTCATTTTGTTCTTTGGTCCTATGCATCATTTTACTTTATAATGATGTTAATGAGAACTTTTGTTTTAGCTTTTGCTATAGACTGTAGAGGTTGACCTTGATTACTGTGGGAGTTGTTGGGCTTGGAGAACTAAGAGACATGGAAAGAGACTTGCTGGCTCCTAAAGAGTGTAGAGGTCATTTCGGCATTGAAGGAAGATTTGAAAAAATAGATCTCTTGTAAGGTTGTGACTACTCTTTCTTCTTGTCATTACAATGCTTTTTCACTATATCTTTGCAACTGCCACTATTAGGTTCACTCTAGAAATACCAATGGTGATTCTATTAGGTTTATCTCTCTAGAACCACAAATTTGACATAATTCTCATTTCATTCTTTGGTCCTATGCATCATTTTACTTTATAATGATGTTAATGAGAACTTTTGTTTTAGCTTTTGCTATAGACTGTAGAGGTTGACCTTGATTACTGTGGGAGTTGTTGGGATTGGAGAACTAAGAAAAATGGAAAGAAACTTACTGGCTCCTTAAGAGTGCAAAGGTCATTTCGGCATTGAAGGAAGATTTGAAAAAATAGATCTCTTGTAAGGTTGTGATTACTCTTTCATCTTGTCATTACAATGCTTTTTCACTATATCTTTGCAACTGTCACTATTAGGTTCACTCTAGAAATACCAACGATGATTCTATTTCCTCGTAATGATATAGCATACTCTTACAATTTACCGAATAACATTCATTATGGTCATTTTTACAATTCAATGCTTTATAGTAAGTTACGATTTTTTTGGTAGAAAAATATTTTTATTAGATCAAGTAATACCAAAGAACATTACATCATAAACTTGAATTAACAACTAGGCTTGAAACCTTTCATTTCCTCTTCCCACACCAGCCGCTAATGTTACCCTTACAGATTCTTGATTCTTCTCTATTTGCAATCTATATTTCTTTGCACAATGTATGTGATTTACTAAACACAATATAAAAATTGTGGACTTCATAACAAAATTCAAATTCAGAGATGATCAATACACCCATCATTGGTTCTTTGCAAGGCTCATCTCCCCCTTGTCTTATGTACTTGAATATATCAATCTTTAGGTTGATATTTATTGCTACAAGATCATTCAAATCCTAAAAAGGGGCCTCCATTGTCTTGGCCCTCTCCATAATTGCTTTGACCCTCTATCTACAAAACATATAGTAAGTTAAATTACTACTTATATTTTTAGTAAATTAATTTAAATTTTCCTGCATTGTATAGTTATTCCATTGTATTATCTTAATTTTACTCGTATGCCTCTCCACATATGAAATCTTGTTGGCGGAAATAGGACTATACCTGCTTGAGCTAGAGGTAATAAGGAGAATGATCTTATATAGGTAGAGAGTGGGAGATATGGACAACATTAAAGTATTGCACCAAATCAACATGGAGATATTGTAGGGAAGGAAGAACACATGGGAGCTTCAATGCAAGAGATGGTTGGAGTGTTAGGATATAAAAGAAGAGAATTGCCCTTGGGATAGGAAAGAATTGAAGTAACACATACACAACTTCTATAGAAGGGGGAGATGGAGCAGGAGAGCATAGAAAATCAGCAATACTAGATTGAACAATTTAATATGGTAGGAGAGATCAAAGTGCAAGAATACGCTAAGCTTAAATAGCCTTGGAGGGAAAAGCACATCCTGGCTCAACTCAAGACAAACTTGCATAGGTTAAGGTGTGAGACAAGGGGATGGATGAAGCCCAAAGAAGAGTGGAATAACAAGACTTGCCAGGTTTGTGACTTTTGAGGTAGAAACTAAACACTTCCTTTTTAGTGGTACTTCTTATAGTAGCATCAGGAAGAGATTGATGTTGGAAGAGGGAGGATGGCTCATAGCATGTCAGGACAACAATCCGGAAGATGTCGCAAGGAAACGGTTGTGGGAAAACACATAGATCCAAGTTGATCTACTGAGGGGGGGGG
>JZKD02S1676958.1:372042-405030 GCA_000966675.3 Picea glauca | reverse complement strand
TGCTCAAACCACTTATATAGGGGTATCCTTCTTTTGTAATACTAGTAATCATTTTCTTTTTGAATTTGCACTCTCGTTCCTCATAATTCTTTGTTTTAGATACAAGAATGCGGGCTACCTCAAGTTGTAACACTTTTATCCCATAGATCCTTGTTCTCATGCATGTTTTAATCAAAATCTATTCTATTCTTCTCAAGAATATGGTTGTAATTTAAAAGTGATTTAAAATTCCCATCAAACTTGTTTTGAGCACGTCTTTTACATTTATCTTATATCTTGCCTTTGCTCTTTTGTGTATTCAACAAGTTTGTTTTCTTTAGCTTTTTGTGCATATTTGTGTTAAATTATGGTATCTCGGATAGGTGCTTCTGCATTGGCTCAGAGTTGAGGCATGCAAAAGTCTTCCGACAACTTTCTCAGGCTTACTTTATTTTTATAAAGCGACTTTTATCAAAAAACACATTAATTAATTATTAATTAATGTTGGCTTAGCTAAAGTTCATAAAGTAAATTTAAGTGAACTTTAGATTATATCGTGATCGTTGATCTAAGTCGATCTTGTCCCTATAGATCGAGGTGAAGATTTGTGGTTGGAGATATAAGGGTAAAAGTGAAGTTTGAGAGGGTAATTCGACTTGATTGAGGAGGAGATTGAGATCACTTTAGAGGAGAGAAAGAGAAAGAAGAGCTGGGAGAAAATCGAGTGGCAGCTAGGGCTCATTTCCCAAGGTAGCCAGCGGCTTGCAAATCGAGGTAGGGAATTAGCACAGGAAGACTAGCATGCAAATCGAGGCAGGCTGGGCACTGTTCCAAGCTTGATTTGCACACAAATCAAGGTAGGGTGCATTGCTGTTTGGGCACAGATTCCAAGGCAGATTTCTGTGGCACAATTTTCTAGATTTCTAACCTAATACAGGTTCATTAATTGCTGTCATAAATTTCTAGTTTTCTTCTCTGTGGGCCAACTCTATAAAAATCTCAAATTTGCTGGTTTTCCCTTTGGGGTTTTTTCCAGGGGTGTTTATCCAAAATTTCCATGTCAATTTGTGGGATTGGTTTTCAGTTTCCACTGTGCATGCATGTGCTGTTATTAAGCTCAGTGTATTTCTGTTCATAAAAATCAGATCTGGAATTTTATTGTTTTCCGTGCATGCATGCATCTGAAATTTATTTTTTATTGGAATTAGAGATTAGATCCGAGCTTAAGAAAATTAACATGGTATTAGAGCTTCGTCTCTGAAAGAAAACCAAAGACTTTGGTATAGGGATCTACAGGTATTTGCAGGTTTATTTTCATCAGGAGGTGCTCGGTGTATCAGTTTGGCAGGGAAGATGGCTATTGGTTTGAGATTCGAGGACTGGTTGGAGGGGGCATCAAACTTTAGCCCCTGGAAAGAAAGAATTTCATTGCTCTTAGAGGAAAATGAGATCTGAGATATTGTTGAGAAAACCCGGACTGTTCCTACCAATGTAGTGCTTCTGGCTGCTTACAACAAGAAGAATGTGAAGGCCAACAGAATCATTTTGGATGCTATAAAGGATCACATTATCCCGCATGTGACCAGGAAGAAGAATGCCTACGAGATGTGGGAATCCTTGACGAAGCTTTATCAGAGTGGCAACCAAAACAGGGAAATGGTGTTACGAGAGAAGCTTCACAACATGAAGATGTCTAGATCTGATACAGTTACATCCTATCTCACTAAAATCACTCAGATCCGTGATGAGTTGGCTGCTGTTGGGGAAAAGGTTGAGGATCAAGAATTGGTTAAAATAGCCTTGAAAGTTTTTTCTAAAGCATGGGATGCCTTCCTCTGTGGAATTGTTGCAAGAGAGAATCTTCCCAATTGGGAAAGATTATGGGATGATTTCATGCAGGAGGAGATGAGATTGGGATCCGACCATGCAGGGACAACAATAGGGTGATGATGAGGAGAATCTTCTTCTTACAGGAAAGGGCAAAGGCCGGGCCAAGAAAAGCTCCAGTGGTGGGGCTACCTCAAAGGGTGAGAAGAAGAGAGACGTGAGCAAAGTAAAATGCTTTGCATGTCACAAAACAGGGCACTATGCTAGTCAGTGTCCAAATAAGAAGAATAAGGGGAAGCCACACATTGCAACTTCAACAACGGTGGATGAGTTTCCTGCCAAGTTTGAGAAAGAGTTCTCATTAGTGGCATGTCTCTCTTCGACTTCAATATCCACTAGCGTGTGGTACATTGACAGTGGTGCTTCCAATCATATGATGGGAGTACGAGAGTACTTCACAAATCTACCAGAGGGTGATTTAGATCTTGATATCCAGCTTGGCGATGACTCCATGGTCAAATCAGTGGGCCGAGGAACAGTCACGTTTCAGAGGGAGTCTCAACAACTGATGAGAGTGAAGAAGGTGCTGTATGTTCAAGGGTTGGCAAAGAACCCGATCTCAATTTCAGCCATAGAGGATAGTGGGTATGAGATTATTTGTCGAGATGGAAAGGTATTTATTCATCCTAGAGGATCCAGTTCTAGGACAACTAAGGTGATTGGGATCAGGCAGGGGAATCTATATAGGCTCATGTTTCAGCCAGCTCAGGCGTTGATTCACAACAGTAGCAGTGACCTATGTGAGTTATGGCATAGGAGGATGGCACACTTGCACCATGGGCCTTTTAATGTACTGAAGGAGATTGTGACAGGTTTACCAGAGTTCAGTGTGGAGCATCGGGGTGTGTGCACTCGGGAAGTATTCCAAAACGACATTTCCAAGCAGTGACAACAGATCCAAGGGGATCTTGGACCTGATACACTCATATGGGTGTGGGATGATGTTAGTCATGTCCTTGAGTGGATGCCGTTACTATATTACGTTTATAGATGATTTCTCCAGGAAGACTTGGATCTACTTCATGAAGACTAAGGATGAGGTCTTCAGTCGGATTCAAGAGTTTAAGTCTCTTGTGGAAAATCAGACAGGAAGGAATATTAAGGTGTTGAGATCTAACAATGGGGGCGAGTATACCTCCAATGGTTTCAAGAGCTTCTGTACACATGCAAGAATTAAGAGGGAGCTGATAGTTCCACACAACCCACAACAAAATGGGGTTGTAGAAAGAAAGAACAGGGCCATCATTGGGGTTGCAAAGTCTATGCTACATGACCAAGATATACCTATGTTCTTGTGGGTAGAGGCATGCAATACAACAATCTACACATAGAACATGAGTCCTTATAGGGTGTTGGGGAGCAAGATTCCTGAGGAGGCTTTCACTGGGAGAAAGCCTGAGATTGGACACCTTTGGATTTTTGGGTGTCTTACTTATTCTCACGTCCCTTCAGAGAAGAGGACGAAGTTGGATCCCATTGCAAAGAAAGGCATATTAGTTGGGGACAACATCAAAGGCCTATCAGATCTATATTCCTACACTAAGGAAAACAATTATGAGGTGGGATGTGAAGTTCGAGGAGGATAGGGTCTTTAGGAGGTCACATGATTTACCTCCAGCAGAGACAAAGGAGCAGGAGGCTCCTTCCACATAGGAGGCCACTACCACTTCAGGGAAGAAAATGCCAAGATGGCTTCAACAGACCTTGAAAGATGCTCAGGAGCATGTGGAGGCTCCTAAAAAGACTTTCGGGGAGAGCAGGCCAGCACAAAAGTATTCTATTTATATGGCACTCATGTGCGACATTATTAATTCTGAGCCTTCCAACTTTGAAGGGGCTTCAGAGCGATAGGTGTGGCGGGATGCCCCGGTGGAGGAGTGTTCCTCCATCATGAAGAATGATTTATGGGATATAGTGTCGATACCAGAAGGGAAATCAGTGGTCAGTTTGAAGTGGATCTATAAGATCAAGCATGTGGCAGATGGTAGTGTGGAGAAATACAAAGCGAGCTTTGTGGCAAGAGGGTTCTCATAGATAGAGGAATTTGATTATGAGGAGACCTTCGCACCAGTTGCGAGGTACACTTCTATTAGGGCAATCATTTCCATTGCAATAGAGATGGGGTGGAGGATACATCAGATGGATGTAAAGACCGCATTTCTGAATGGGATCATTGAAGAGGAGGTGTACATCGAGCAACCTTAGGGCTTTGAGGTGCATGGGAGAGAGTCCCATGTATGCAGGTTGAAGAAAGCATTGTATGGGCTCAAGCAAGCTCCCAGATCTTGGTATTCGAGGATTGATAACTACTTGCAACAAATGGGCTTTATGAAGAGTGAGGCGGACCCCAACCTTTACCACATTCTAGTTGGTGAGGATCCTCTCATTCTTGTTTTGTATTTGGATGATCTATTTCTTACTGGGTCAGAGAAGCTCATCGAGGGGTGCAAGCGAGATCTTGCTTCGGAGTTCGAGATGAAGGACATCGGGTTGATGCTTTATTTTCTGGGATTGGAGGCGTGGCAGAGGACAGGTCAAATTTTCTTGGGACATGGAAAATATGTAGTAGATATCTTGAGGAGATTTGAGATGACAGATTGCAGTCCTATGTCTACGCCTATGACAACCAACATGAAGAAGCTGAATGCTTCTGAGTCTGAGATGGTTGATCCCACCTTCTATCGACAGTTGATTGGTTCCTTGATGTATATGGTCAACACTAGACTGGATATCTGTTTTTCTGTCAACACCCTTAGTTCATGGTTGAGTCGAGGAGGGTGCACTGGGTGGCAACAAAAAATGTGCTCAGGTACCTACGAGGTACGATAGATTATGGGCCGAGCTATGTTCAGGGGGATGGAGTCAAATGGATGGGTTACACAGACTCAGATTGGGCAGGCAGTGCAGTTGACAGGAAAAGCACCTCAGGGTGTTGCTTCAGCTTGGGATCGATAATTGTGTCCTGGTTCAACAGGAAGCAAAAGTTAGTGGCATTGAGCTTTGCAAAGGCAGAGTATATGGTAGCCAGTCAGGCGAATTGTGAGGCCATATGGCTTCGCAAGTTACTCATTGGATTATTTGGTAAGAAGTTGTAGCCGACCATCATTCACTGTGATAATTAGAGTTGCATTAAACTCTCGGAGAATCTAGTGTTCCATGACATGCCAAAGCATATCGAAATTAGGTATCACTTCATTCGGGACTATATTTAGAGAGAAGCTATGAAGCTTTAGTACATTTCTACAGATGAGTAGGTTGTGGATATCCTCACAAAAGCTTTGTTGAAGGGGAAGTTTGTGTTCTTTAGAGATAAACTGGGGGTGATGCAGAACACCTTCCTCGCTAAGAGGGAGTGTTAAATTATGGTAGCTTGGACAGGTGCTTCTGCATTGGCTCAGAGTCGAAGCATGTAGAAGTCATCCGACAACTTTCTTAGGCTTACTTTATTTTTATAAAGTGACTTTTATCAAAAAACACATTAATTAATTATTAATTAATGTTGGCTAAGCTAAAGTTCATAAAGTAAATTTAAGTGAACTTTATATTATATCTTGACCGTTGATCTAAGTCGATCTTGTTCGTAGATCGAGGTGAAGATTAGGAGGTTGGAGATATAAGGGTAAAAGTGAAGTTTGAGAGGGTAATTCGACTTGATTGGGGAAGAGATTGAGATCGCTGAAGAGGAGAGAAAGAGAGAGAACAGCAGGGAGAAAATCGAGTGGCAGCTAGGGCGCTTTTCCTAAGGCAGCCAGCAGCAAGCAAATCGAGGCAGGGAATTAGCACAGGCAAACCAGCAGGTAAATGGAGGCAGGCTGGGCACATTTTTCAGGCAGCAGATCAGCATTAGACCAGCATGCAAATCGAGGCAGGGTGCATTGCTGTTTGGGCATGGATTCCAAGGCATATTTCTGTGGCACAAATTTCTAGATTTCTGAGCTAAGTACAGGTTCATTAATTGCTGTAATAAATTTCCAGATTTCTTCTCTGTGGGCCAACTCAATAAAAATCTCAAATTTACTGGTTTTCCCTTAGGGGTTTTTTCCAGGGGTGTTTACCCAAAATTCCCTTGTCAATTTGTGGGATTGGTTTTCAGTTTCCGTTGTGCATGCATGTGCTGTTATTAAGCTCAGTGTATTTCTGTCCATAAAAATCAGATCTGGAATTTTATTGTTTTCTGTGCATGCATGCATCTGAAATTTATTTTTTATTGGAATTAGAGATCAAATCTGAGCTTAATAAAATTAACAATTTGAAGCTACATCTATTGGCTTCAAAATTGTAGTAAATTTTGTTGATCTTGTTGGTTTTTAGAGTAGCACACGAGGAGACAAGTTCACACTAAACTCACTTGATTTCTTATCGCAATTTGACATTGATTTATGGTGCAAAGTTTGTTTCAAGATTGGTTCACGAGGGTGAGGAGCAACATCTAGTTGAAAATATATAAATCTTGTCTTGAATTTGTTTGGATTTGATACTATTCTATCTTAACCCTACTATTTTTAGCATAATAAGTCACCCAACTAAAACAGGTATTACATACTTAAAGACTCCACCATCCTTTTTAATGGCCATTTTATTTTATTACTTCTTGCATTAAAAAAGAAAAATATGTATATTGTCTCATCTATACTTGTAGTTAGTTGTAATTTCAATAGAAACTGAAAAGTTGCAGGACCCTTAACAAGGGTTGATTTTATACAAATAAAGGAAATTAAGCCTTTAATCGCCTTGTTAGAGTACATAAAGCACCTTCGTTACTATCAAGTTCGACATAGGATAGTTAACAAGATTTTTTGACTTTTTAGAGTCAAAGGTAGCTTGAAATGGTGGAATCTTATTTGTTTCAAGTGTGGTTGATGCTCAAGGAGACATTCACTTTCTGCTACTCTTCTTTTTCTTGTTCTTCCTTTTCTCAATTTTTGTTCATAATTTTGAAACTGTCGTGTTGTCTTCAATTTCAAAATCTTTAAAAGCTGGATGCCTTGACATTGTTGATAGAGTTTGTGTCCTTATTTCTTTTATTGAATATCCCCCTTGACCTTTTTTAGTTTTTTATGGAGATTTTTTAGCTTGGCTAGTTCCTCTTCTCTACTTCTTCCCCCCCTTTTCCTTTTTGTGGAGATTTTTTTTCAGTTTGGCTAGGTTTCTCTTCTTTGTCTTCTTCTTCTTGTTCTCTATCTTCTTCCTCTCTTTTTTTTGAGTTAAAATTATGTGTAGAGTGAGGAAAATTCTTCTTCTTTCATTTTCCTTAATTCATCCATTTGTTGGAATTATTAGTATAATTTGTACATATGGGCATGACTTATGTATCATTATTACTTGCAATTTTTTTTTTTCCCGAGGAAATCCTCATGGGGAAACCCATGGGATGCTTCCCCACATTTGTGAATGGTATGGTAAACTCATTCGAATAGACTAGTGTGCCTCACCCCCAAGGGGTTTCGAATTCGACACTTGCCGACATGAAGCTAGCCAAATGCCCAACAACATTGGCAACGACTAGTTGAGCTAACCCCTAGGACTTTTACATGTAATTATGGATAAGGCCATATTATTTAATCTTTTATTGTATTACTAGTTATGGTTAAGGTTGACCTAGTCAAACTTGATATGTAGGCTCAATAACCCTCTTGGGGTGTGTGCCGTTCTTTGTGGGGCCATAACTGCCTCTTAAATGGATGCGTCACTTGAGTTGTGTAAAGCTCTCGTTTGGATTATCTCATCTTGTGATCTTCTTGATGTGAAATACAAAGTGTTATGATCCCAATGGCACTTAATTTTGTCGTTCTCTCTTGTGATCAATGTTATTATGATTGGACTGGTGATTGAATCGATTGACCCCCAAAAATGAAACCAGTAAAAAAACTTGAAACAAAACTAGTTGACCCAAAAATACATAAAATATTCAAATTTTGATAAAAACAACGTATCTTCTTGTACATCCATGTAAATCCAAACCATTAGACATCAAATATGAAAAACTTTCTCATGTATATAAAGTAATGTAAGGGTGTGTTACTGATTAAATTCTCTCCTAAAAGAAAGGCCCAACCCAACAGGAGAGCCTAGGAGCAACTATAGGCAAGCCACCCACTATCACCTTAGTGGCCCTGTCTCTCGCTTTAAGGCTAAGGAAAGGTTTCCTAACCTAAGGGGGGATTCCCTAAAGGTCAAACTAAGTCAGATCATTGAGTGTTGAAAGGAAATTCTGTGACTTGGTTTGCCTAGGACAACTTGAGACTATCCACTTTCAAGGTAAAAGACAAGACCGATGTAGTGTATATGGAGAGTGGCCAGATTTGCCAATTGTGACAAAGTTTAAGTTTGACAAATGCTCATTCAAATTATGCTTGGAGAAGGAAAAATGAAATGTTGCTGAATGACCATAGAACCATAAGATGAGATAAAAGTGATAAGCATCAACTATACAATGATGAGAGACCATTCGACCATATCCACTGAATCATTCATTTGTCAACATGCCATCCATGATGCAAAATCAAACCATAAATGAAGAAATTCTGAATAAGTGGGTAAATTTTTCATGTCACTTAGTCAAGATTAAGAGAGATTATTTGTCATAAGCTTAATGATTCTTGCCAAGATCTTAGTCCCCAATCAACTCAAATGCTACAAACCATTCACAAAATAGAAAGATGAGGACAAATGCCATATAATAAGTGTTGTCGTGTTTAAGTACAGGGTTTGCAGATTATGGTTAACTTATAAGGTGTCACTATATGTTTAATTTTGAATGCAGATCAAGAAGCATTTACCACAGTGCCATGTGGAGATGCTTCAATGAGCTGTCCACACCAATGTTATCACAACCGGAAACTGGACCGAACTGGTCGACCCCAAAAATGTGAAACCGGACTGGACCAGAAAATAAACGGAAAAAAAAAACTGGTCAACCAAAAACTACATAAAATATTCAAATTTTGAAAAAAAAATATATATTCATGTGCATCCATATGAATCCAAATCAATTATACATAACTATGCAAAGTTTCTCATTTATATAGCAAGTAAGAGTGCATATAACCAAAATAGCATCGAGTGCAATCCATCTTTGGAGTTTGAAACAAAATACATCAACAACAAGGCTCTAAATGGCCTCTAGAGTCCAAAAAAATTATGCTACAACAAATAACTACATATCATCAAGATCATTACCTATATTAGGATCCTCATCATTAGTGTCGCCCTCTAAGCATTAAAATAAGATAGATAAAACTTAGCATGCCTAATAAGTGGTTTTACTTGAGTGAAGGGTACATTTTTACTAGGGTCTGTTATCGCACAAGTTGTAGGTTGGGTAAAGCCCGACCCAACCACCAATTGCCGACAACTTAGAGAGAACCTACCCACTGTCACCTTAGACAGGTGTTCCCATCACTTTAGAGGTGAGGTAGTCACCTCAAGGGGGGAATTCCCGTGACCCTAGGGGGGATTGAGACGGAAAAAGAGATGTATGAATGGATGCTTCTAAAGTTCAAGTTTCTAGATGGAAAAGGGAACTTGGAAATGAGTCTTGAGGGTTGCTTAAGGTTTCCAATGCTTTGAGTGACCTGCCAAGAGAGAATACCTGCCTAAGACACAAGGAAAACCAAGTATATGATGCAATATGTTAGGTGGACAAGCAAGTTAAGCTTGCTGTCCCTAATTGCAACAAAAATCAATGGTATATATCAGCAAGTGAAAGATAATAGAAGCTGCAAAATAAGTGCTAAAAGTCTAGTTGAATAAGCAAGAGACAAGCTAGTAAAGACTAGTTCAACTCAAGAATGATAGAGCAAGACTTTAGCATAAAAGCAAGGCTGCAACAAAAAGCTTACTGCAGTGATATTTATCAGCCTTATGGCTGTAGCAAACCAAGCCTTATAACAAAAAAATCAGCCAATGAAAATCACCTCAAACTAGTTTAAAAAGTGCGCTAGTAGTTTGTTAGGGCAAAGTTATAGCCAATTTCTAGGGTTAGTTTAGGAGTTATCTAGGTTTAGAGGGTTAGATCTCTACAGACCTAATGGCTGTAGGTTAGTTTTATAACAACAAGTTTTAATGGATGAAAGGGGACGCCTCAATGAGGCAAGATAGCCTAAGGCTCAAGGAACAATATCCAAGTGAGAGAACTTCAAGACTTCAACTTTTCATGTTTGCCAATGCAACATTTTATTTCTCCAATGCAATGACCAGTGCCTTTGATTAATGGGTTAATGGGGTCAAAAGTAAAGAGCCAAAGCTACTACCTCCTTGGGGGTATAAATTCTCTTATTCCCCAAGGCAAATAACCTAGCTAGGGTTTAAACTGAGGGGTGTATGTCCTTATACTTCCTTAGCAAACCCTTGCAAACAATATTTCTATGCTTAAATTTATGGTGGAGCTAAAGTAGGGGTGCATGCACTTATACTCCCTACCTAGCCTTAGCAAAAATCAACCTTGAGCTTGAATTACAAATGATAGCAGCAAGTGAAATGCCTTACCAATCCAAATAGCAACAAGATAAACCACCACAATAGCTAGAAAAGACCTCCAAGAGCTAGCGCATCATCATCATGTAGTCCATAATCAAAGAGATCACCATACCATAGCACAAGAGAACAAAAAGCTTCAAGGTAGTGGAAATTTTAGTCCTTAGCTCTTCACAATGGGAGAGTTATGTTATGAAAAGAGATTCACATGATCTCTATTTATACAAAATGTCTTAAACATAGTTTGTCCACTTAGCAAGGGTAAAACATAAGATAAGGGGTCAACAACCCTTATCTTATCCCTTGCATCAAAATAATATTAAACAATTGATCTTTAAAATTTACTTTTGCCCAAAAGAAACCCTAAAGTAAGATGATGTCACCCCTTTAGGGGACGTTTTGGCACTTGAGCAAGTCGTTGGAGAAAAGATGGAAGTCATTGGGGCTCTCTGAGCCTCCTCATCACGTGCTAAGCCTTTTCCAAGCCTCATCCGATGAAAATATGCCAAGTGTCAATGTGTACCTCCATCACCACCAAACCCTAGCCCCCCTAATGACGTCAACCGTCAAGGAGGTGACGTTTTGCCTTTCCTAGAAAAGTCGTTTGGGTGGTAGATGCTAGGTTATGCCAGTCATGATGTCCTCTAGGCCTCCAAAGGCACGTCTCTGTCATCTGCCATGTAGGCCTTAGGCATCCACCCTGTGGGCTTCTTGCCCCATGGAAGCCCAAGCTAGGCTTGTTCTCCCAAAACTTGCCACCAAGCAAGGTCCTGCAAAACAAAAGGGTACGCCCTCCAAGGATCTCAAGTCAAAGATATCATGATAAGTGTAAATCACATCTAATAAGCAAGGCACCTAAACATGTGCATCAAAACTACCTCATCAAATTAAACAAATGCTCAAAAACCCTATGCAATTGACCAAGTTTAAGTATGGGAGGGTTGTCATAAAGATTCTATTGGGTAGACCAAGATCCTCAAGTAGGGGATGCTCCCAACGATGGCCTTTCAAGGTTATGTAGTGGATGATGAGGTGGTAGGGGTTTAGACTTCATAGTCCGATGAGTTTCATGACATACAAGGGCTCGTACTATCTCATTTATGGGTGCCTTTATAGAGGGTGTGTGTCACCTTCGTTCACGATGCACTTTTTCCAAGCCCATCTTCTTGCCATTCATTGTTTCTTTCATGTTTTAAGGAACGAGTTGAAGGCCATTGTCCTGGCATGGTGTCCAGATAATGACAGTGTCATTCAAAAATACCTTGCGGAAATGGGAAGGCTGGTTCATGATGAGACCCCCTTTCTCTCATTTGTGCAACTGAGAGCCACTACCCTGTCTTGGTGACCAGATGATGGTAATGTCATAGTGCCAAATACCCATGATCATGATAGGCTGGCTCGTGATGAGACCTCCCATTCTCCATCTAACCCCCTAAGCATTCATTATCATTCAATTTTGTAGGTCCCCCTTTTCTTACAGAGAAACGTTTCATTGCTTTCTCGGGGATCCCTCGGCGAAGCATCTAGAAGGTTAATATCTAGGCTTTTATCTTTTTAGCCAACAATAATCCCTTTGGGCCTTCAACCCCTTCTTCCCATGAAATGAGGTACATGCCCTTTTTGTTGAAATTTTGGTATGCTCGTTTAACCATAGACAATGTCACATCATTGTCACTCAACCATAGGCATTCACATATGCCACCCCTGAGCACACTAACCTTTACTTAGAATAATTCCGGCAAGCCTACTCCAGAACCAACAGATAAACTCTAGTTGCTAACTGCAACAACAAGTCAAGACAAGTAGAGCGCTCCTTCTCCAAGGGTAGCGCACAAGAGAGAGTCTCCATATCCATAGAGCAAGTACCATACACAACTGCATGTTGATTTTTCAGTAAGCTAGGCTTAAGCATGAAGCTCATTCCATTTTTAGCATTTTACTTAAACCATAGACAATTTGTTGCAGTAACCAATATCACAAGAAGAAGCACCATGCACAAGTACACAAGAAGTATCCTGGGAAACCCTTCTACACAAGGGAAGAAAACCCAACCAATCCTTTGCTATATTCTTCAAGAGAAAGATCTCCACCACCATAAAGAACTAGCATACAAAAGGGTGCTTCACAAACCCTAAAAGACTAGCGCCCAAGAGAGGTGCGCACTTTTCCCAAGAACAAGTGTTTGCTGAAATTTCCAAACTCACACTTGTGTTGTGTTTCCTCAATGGGGAATTTACCTTTATTTATATTAGACTGAACCTATCAACAATAGTGTCTATTGGCATAACATGGCCGACCTCAATAACTTAAAATATAATTAATAATTTCCATATTAATTATCTCTTACATTAATTATCTTTCATTTTATGGTGGGGCCAACCTGTACCCTTTACATCACAAATAGGGTTATAGGTAAGTCTGACTCTTGTACAATATAGCAAGGGATCCCATACACCCACTAGTGCTTAGCCACTAGGGGCACATCCATCTGTGCTCAGCCACAGGGATGTCCACATCTCTATCTCATTGCGTCTCACAGGAGAACCACACTCACTAGTGCTCAACCACTAGGATCACGTTCACCTGTGCTCAGTTACAGGCACGTCCAACTCAACAGATCTTCTTTCTCACTGCATTACACAGGAGAATCATCTGGAGTATCACATCATATCAACCCTCTGCATAGAGGAGGCTAATACATCGCTTCATCTCTGTCTCAAAACGATACACCCAACTCATGGGCTTCCCCACACGCTCACTTGTGCTCAGCCACATGCACGTCCAACTTAGCAGATCTTCTTTCTCACTGTGTTACACAGGAGAATCATCTGGAGTATCATCTCAACTCTTTGCACAGAGGAGGCGAATACAACGTTTCATCTCTGTCAGAGAGGAACCACACACCCAGCTCATGGGTGCTCTCTCTGGTCGACTCACTCAGTCTGTGTCCTGGAGGATGTCTCACGCAACTGTAATCATCAACACTGCAACAGTTGCAACTACACTACTCTCTCTCTCAAACTTGCGCCATACTTAGCAAGAATATCTCCAAGAAAATTACTAAGAGAGTGACCAAGAATATCACCAAGAAAATCACCAAGAGAGAGACCAAGAATATCACCAAGAGAGAGACCAAGAATATCACCAAGAAAATCACCAAGAGAGAGACCAAGACGAAGAGATGACCATGTTCCCTTATTCCTCCTTGCAGCTGCAGTTGCAACTGCAACTGCAACTCTCCACAAGACTTGCGCACTAACTAGGTGTACAAATGAGCTAAAACATCCTCTATTTATATTAATCTGTCCAGTGGCTTTTCTGGCTGGGCCGACCCGACTTTCTGGTAATTATATTTTCTGTTTATCTTTTTCCTGTGGACTCGACTTGTATTTTTGGAAGATAATATTCTAATATTATTTGTTTTGCTAGGCCGACTTGTCTTCTAGGGTTTCCACACATTCGTTTAATGGTTCACTTGCTTTCGAAATATTCTATTCTAAGTCATAGGTTACACATGGAGGTTAATACCTCCCGCAACGACCAAAACATCAACACTTTTGGGGTCACTAAAGTCAGAGGACCTATAAGAGGGCAGTATGATGGGGATGTAATGAGTGGAAAGTGGTATGTATGGTCGAGAATGGTACGATAATCCCTCAAGGGACCCCCAGTTGCAAACCTTCCCCAAAGGTTGGCCACTTACTAGGAAATAGGGTCAAAAGCATAATGTCCAAGCAGATGTTCTATAATCAAAAGTAGCTAAAATACAACATGCTTAAATGCCTTAAATATTAGGGTGATTACTTGCCACAATACCTTGTACCGCATGGAGCAAGACCTATCTGCCTTCAAGAAGCTAGCTGGTGTGGTGGATGCGTTGATAATGGATCAAAATGTGGCGATAGAGCGGGCTTCCGCATGTGCAAGTGGACACTGCTGGTCATGTAGTCTTTCGGCACTCCATATCTGCAACCTGAGGGCCTTGAGACATGATCTCCTTAGTTATCCCACAAAATGGGGATAACAGGGTCATGATAGAAGAGTTCAACAATCGATGCCACCAACATCGAGGTACATAGAGGGATTGGTGCTCTTGATTAAATCCTAGTTCCATACCCTCCTACATAATAGAATTCAGTGGAAACGTTGCAATCCTGCCAATCTTGAAATCCTGAAAACCGTTAAGTTTGCTGAATTTTGAATGGGACCTAAAATTCTACTTTCTCCATATGAAGTCCAATGAGGTTGGAACCACTCTCAAACATCCTGAAACAATTAATGGTAATGATAAAAATTTAAGTAAAAGGATGAAAATGAAAGATAAAGGAGAAGGATGAAAATGAAGGATAAAGTGGAATGTCACAACATTCTCCTTTATCTTTCATTTTCATCCTTTTACTTCTTTAACATTACCATTACCCCGTGGTCAGGTAATAGGCCCCCCTTCTATTAATCAATTGAGATTTAAAAAAAAAATTGAATTTTGTGGGTCCATGACACGCCGTACGGAACCAGTCGCTTTGGTGAAAATGGCTGGTTCCGTACTGAACTGGCCAAAAGCGGTTTTGTGCCACCACCAGTGAGGCCGTTTTTGCCTCCAGCTGGTTCAACCGGCCAGTTTTGCTGGACCGGTCTGGTTTTAATAACACTGGTCCACATGCCACTGCTTCGTAATGCAACTATGAATCCAAACCATTCATTCCGGATGCCGGCCCTGTATACCACTGTGCTAAAAGCAATCCGAGATTCACAGAGACAGTGTTGCTCTTATGACAAAAAAGTTGTTGGAAACAGTGAAATGCTTAAAGTCTGAGGTTTTATTATGCCAGTTTTCGGATGTTATGCCACTGTATTTTTAGAGCAACTTACAACCAAGTAAACAATGGTCTAATCAAAGTATATTATCCCAGCACATTTACCATCATCATTGAATGGAGTTGACAGCAGAACTTAGAAAAGAAGTTAAACCATGTGATTAATTCCAATGTTCAAAAGTATCCATCATATTAAGTATAGAATTGAGACCATAAAGCAAAATGAACTTTGAGAAGTCTTGAGTGATACCAACACAGGTTCAAACCACCAAACAATGATAAACTGTGCTATGTAATCCCGTCTAATCCAAATGCACTATGAAACACTAGAAAAAACAGCAGAGAATTGTCATCAATGATCAATGTAACCGAATTAAGTCATAAATCAGCAGTGCCGTACAACAAAAAACTGTTGTCTGGTTTTTTCAGCAGGCTGTACTCTCTTGGTAGGTTGTTCTGCTCAAGTTCAAGGTGATTTTCGGTAACCGTGTAGAGAAGTTTTTTGGGCAGCATGTGGAGGTTTCCTTGTAAGTTTTTCGAAGGAATAAAATGCTGATTTGAAGGAGTAATTACCGGTGTATGTGTGAAATTAATTTTTATGCTTCCGCTATTGTGTGACTAATGCTATGTTCTGAATTTTATTTCTGCAATAATTAAATTCAGCAATCTACTTGTTTGATTAAGATCATAAGTACTTTAGTTACCTAGGGCTTGGATTTTTCACAGTTTTGTCTTCCTTCGGAAATGGCCTTTTGACAGAGTCATTTATAGCCCTCTTCAGGGTTATATTTAGTGAAGGCCTTTGACCTGTTCCATTTTCAGTGTTTCCACTAAGCTTGGGGGGATTGCAAGCCCGATGTGATAAATAGGGAACTATGATTGGATGCCTTAATTCTGTCCAAGATAAACTTGTCAGAGTTGGCCAATTTAAATCTTGTTGTAAGATAAGGCCTTGACATCCATTCTTTAGATTGGAAGTGAAAGACGTCCTAGACAAAGTTGATGCCTTTCAGTATAATCTAAGGCCCAAGAACTAGGCATGGTCAATGAGGGTCTTTCCTTAATGCAATAATAAAGGGGACCACCAAATAGATTGATCATTGAATAAAAGTCCAATTCAATGGGAATGACTTTTCTAGGTGAGAAAAGGCTTGACAGTTACCAATCCTTCCAAATGCTCTGAGCCACAAGTGTTCCTTTAATCTTAACGATGGTTGGAGTGACTACAAGGGTTTGAAGATTAAAGCCTGCCAATATTTTTTTTCGGGTGCTCCTAAAGAAATACAAATTCTTAGGAGCACCTTCAATGCTTCTTTTCCTTCTAGTGCATGATTCACCCATTCAACATAGACAACTTGCGCTTGGATATAGTGCTTTTCAAAGTCACTTCTAGGATAGCTCTTCCAAGATGCTTCTCTTGGACACAATCATCAAACCCATTTCTCTTTATGGTTTCGAGGTCTGGGGACCTAGTTTTCTTTTGGCCAATTGGACTAGGATAGAGACAGTCCAAAATTCAAATCCCCTCTTACTACAACGCATTATCAGTTGCAGATGAATAGTTTCTCGGTCCTCATCATGATTTCCGTAGGCAACAAGCGGCGGCTTGTATGAACAATAATTGTCAAAAAATCAAACCATGGTGAGTGGATTTTTCACTTTAGTATCTAACCTAAAAACCTAGATAACTAAAACTGAAAACACCAATCAAAATTTCTACTATAGAGTACTTCAACCTACAAACACATACTACTAGTAATTAAAACAATAAACATGCAAATCTGAACATTCAAAACAGCATCGCTGGTTTTCTATTAATTTGAGGACAAAAAACTAAATGCTACATCCAAAACTCAAACACTCAAACCATAAAGTGGTTTGTCCTGCTTCTTCTTTATAGACTAGGAAGAGTAGAAGGTACAATGAATCTGGTCACATGCACAACAACGCCTTAATTAAGAGTGCAAAACCTAACCCTAGAGCACCTTTCTTGCATGGATATACAAGCCAAATAAGTGCACCTCTACTGGACATGATCTAAGGCATCCAAGCATGTATCCTCCTAGAGATCTGTTCCCTTTAACTTAGACTAGTCCATGAGTGCCTAGGGAATTGTGCATACAAAAACTGAATAAAGCAAAACTCAAAATTAGAACTGAACTGCTTGAGGAAAAGCATCTAAACTGGAAATTATCTGAGGATGGTGCATGCATGCACTCCCTACCTATCTCTCCATAAATGCTATTGCTAGACCAGGCATGCAAAACCATTTTTTTGGCTTCATGATTAACCAATATGTGATACTAGACTAAGTCTGTTGATCTCTGCTTGCATTCTGCACAGTCTTGTGGATGTTTGACATGATCATTTCGACATTTGGGTGACATTTGGCCTTCGAGAGGCCCAACTCTTTAATGACTTAAGCAAAATGGGACTGGAGGCTTGAGATCCTTGGTGCAAGGTCTACCAGGCTGTATAGTGGGCCGTGGCTAGTTTGCTTGCTGATGAATGATGCGACTCTTTAATGACTTAAGCAAATGGGACTGGAGGCTCGAGATCCTTGGTGCAAGGTCTACCAGGTTGTATAGTGGCTAGTTTGCTTGCTGATGAATGATGCGAAGATTCATTTCTTAGAGTCTTGTTGCTTAGGTAGGCCAAGCATTATAAACTAGAGCTGCATACCTTGGGTACTTTATAACAGTAATGCCCTAAATGTGGACTGACAGATATCATCATCACTAGTAGTTGGGTGCATTATTGAGGTTTAAATTCCATAGTTGGCTCTGCTGATGAAAGGCTGCAATAAGTGGTATGTAGGCTTTCTGATGGAGAGGTGCATAATAAATGAAATTACCAATAGACAGGTGATAGAAATGAAACCTTGTTGAGAACGTACATGAAGTGTAATGCATCCCTACAGCAGAGATGGACATATATTTAATCTCAGTGACCCCATCCATCATTCCTAGGTCAATGATGAAACTAGGGAAGTGAGTAATTGTTGTTGTTGTTGAGGTTGAGGTTGGCTGCAGAAGTTTGCAGAGCCAGTGGTAATAAATATTATGTTGATGGGTTGTTAAAACGTTGGCCTGCCCTTCAAATTTTACATTATTCATTTGCCTTTCTGACAAGTAAATTCATTTTTTTCTTTTTCTTTGATGGGTGATTTTTGAAAAACCCTTCGAGGATGGGTTTGAATCACCTGGAAGGGCTGGGACAGGTTCAATGTTGATGATTGGGCCAACTGCAAATGGCAGTACAAGTTTAGTGGTGCAACTTTGCATTACTACTCACTGGCACATATATCCAGGTTGTGTTAGCATCTTACTTGCATACCTTGATGTGATGGCGTAGTGTTACAATGGGTAGCCCACCATAGTATGTAATAGACAATTTGGTACAAACTGTAACATAGCTATAGATAGTCTTTAACTTTGATTTTTTCTGTTTTGTCCTCTTTCTTGTACAATATTTATGTCAATATGGCATTTCCTTTATAAGTTCTATCTTTAATGGTGACTTTCGATGCATGTATGATTGTCTATATATGGTAGATGACAGTCGGTGCACTCATATTTGTCCATCTCTTTAACAAATGCCAAATGGAATGAGACAAGAAATGTGACTTATTCTCGTTGGTAGGTGTCTCCATATAATGATATCCCACCCAATATGAAATTGCCGAGATCCTTCGTTATGGACCTATTCATCTAATGGAGGAAACTGATGTTCATTTTCTAAATTTGCTCTTAATTTATTTAATAAATGAAGAATGGCAATAGGCAACTGAGGGCTCACTTCGCTTCCATTGCTTCTATCTCGACTGGTTGATGTCGTTTTGATTCATGTGCAGACCCTCTCTAATGCTTGCAAAAGAATTAAGCTTCCATGGCTGAAAAGCTCATTACCAACTGTAGGTTGTTGGAGGTGAACAGTGAAGGTTTTTTGTGTAATGGCGAGTACTTGTACTATAATTTTCTGCATATAAAGAATTTGGGCTGATTTTTAACCTGGGCAGTGTTAATTTGAGAGTCGATGGGAAGTAAGTGAGAGATCAATTGGGATTTTCACTGTATGTGAAATATATTAATGAGTTCTAATGCACGAGCCTAAGATTGTATGAACTGTTGGTAGATTTATTTCCATTGATCTCATAATTTATGTCATAATATAATATGTGCTCTGAAATAGAAATTCTAGAAATCATATATATTGTTTATAATTATCTTTTTCTTCGAAGTTTTAGTTGTGCAGTTTCATTCAAAATTTGAATTGATTGCATGAAACAAAAGAGTGAGAATATTCATTAACATCCGAATTACTCATTATTTATGCATGCACTTCTGTACATTCTTCAACGATCAGGTCATCATTTTTCTAAGCGTGAAAGCAATAATTGGATGATGTTAGAATTTAAAGTAGTCGTAGTTCTCATGTGGCTGTTCCTCACTAGTTTGATGGTTGTTAATGTGACCTCCCGAAAGGATGTCACAAGTTCGAATAGCCGCATGAGAACAAATAAGATAACATTATAATCATAATCTTGGATATTTATATAAACCCCCATTTTATCCAGTAAAAGAAATTTAAATAAACCCACATTTTATCCAGTAAAAGAAATTTACTTACAAAACTATACTGTTTTCCTTTATTTATTGAAGTATATTATATTTGCTTTTCTTTATAAGAAAAAATAGTTTATGCTTTTTCACTTTTGGGTCTATTCTACGATCTAGATTTGCACCCATTTGGCCAAGCTTCCCATATTTTCTCATAGATATTTGACCAAGCTTTATCTTTATATCCCTTGGCTCTATCTTTATATCTCTTCACTCTTCATCCTTCTCGTGGCTTTAGATGCTCCCTTTCTTTTTTGTCTATCTTCTTTCCCAAGTTCCATTAATCTAGTTATGTCAATAAGAGATTTTCTCTATGTAAGATATGTGTGATTGTGTTAGTTGGTGCGCTCATAGCTGTCCATGTGTTAGATGATGGTTGGTGCACTCATAGCCATCCATCTTTCAAATGCCAGGATAAGGAAGTCAGTGGTGCACAAGATACATCATTGAGAGCCAGTTTCTACGATGACCGCATAGCTTTTAATTGGCAGAGTCATCATTTTCATTTTCTGTCTCATTATCGTAATTATTGTCAGTCATCTACCTCCACCTTGTTAGAACCAACAGTATGCCTTTTGCGACCAAGAGAGGGCGTGTTGTTCTCTGCTTGGTGTTTACTTAACGTGGCTTCATCCTTACACTACTACAATAAAGAATTTTGAGACATAATTTTATTTATTTCGAGTACACTGTGTTGATATGCTCTGGGTCAATTGTATCTCTGCCTTTGGACATCGTGGGGCACTCTCCATAGAAAAACATCTTCTACTGTGTGTCAACTGTGTCCTTCCTATATATATCTATGCCCTTGGACATTGGGGGACCCATTCCATAGAGAAAACAACTTCTGCTTTTCCTTTTCTTTGTTCTCCATCTATCGAAGTCCATGAACCAAATCAAGGCTCCACCCTCTCTGTTAATGATTGCAGCTATGTGAGACATTCTCCAGCTTACAAACCTGTGAGGTGTGGATCATTGCAACTATGTGAAGCCTTTCTCTCGGCTTACAAACCTGAGAGAAAGCCCCTAAGAAGGGTACGTGGTTCCTACCTGAGACAGAGCTGGGAACGTAGAGATGACCTCCATTCAGAGAGTTGAGAAGAACTCCAGATGATTATCCAGTGGAAAAGCGATTTGTTGAGTTAGGACATGCATGTGGCTGAGCACAAGGTGAATGTGTGAAATCTCAAAGTGCTGGGTGCATCGTCATGAGACAGAGATGAAGATGATGTATTAGCCTCCTCTGAGCAACAGAGTTGACGAGAAGACTCCAGATGATTCTCCTGTCGGTGGCAGTGGGAAAGAAGATTTGTAGAGTGAAAGTGCCTGTGGACGAGCACAGGTGAACGCGTGAAGACCTGGTTCTTCTGTGTAATGCAGTGAATCAGAGCTATGACATCCCTATGGATGTGCCCCTAACACTAGTGGGTGTATCAGATCCTTTGCTATATACTGTTCAAGAGTCAGAGCTACCTGTAACCCTAATTGGTATGTAAAGGGTACAGGTCAGCCCCACCTTAATATGTTTAGTATTAAATGTAAAAGATAATTAATATTAATATTAATATTAATTATAATAATAATAATAATAATGACTTAGAGAGGTCGGCCCTGTTGAGCCAATAGACACTTCAGTTGATAGGACAAGTCTAATATAAGTAAAGGGAAATTCCCCATTGTGGAATTACAACATTCAAGCAAGTTTGGAAATTTCAACAAGTACACTTCTTTGGCAAAAGGTGCGCACCTCTCTTGGGTGCTAGAGTTCTAGGGTTTGAGCACCCTCTTGTGTGCTAGGTCTTTCTTGATGGTAAAGGTCTTTCTCTTGAAGATTATAGCAAAGGATTTGGTTGGGTTTTCTTCCCTTGTTGAGAAGGGTTTCTCAGGATACATTTTGTGTTCCTATGCATGGTGTTTCTTCTTGTGGTCTTGGTTGCTGCAACCTTTATGGTTATGGTTAAATGATAAAATGGAATGAACTTCATGCTTAACCTAATGCTTATGAAAAATCAACACTCTCCCTTGTTGTCCCCACTAAAAGCCTTAAATTTCATCCAGAATGGGGAATGCCTTTTATCTCGAAATGGATAGTCTCTTACTATCCACTCTCCTAAATAATTTCTAACTTCAAAAACATGTTCCTCAAAAGTTAGAAAGAGAGGCCCAACTTTCGAATTATTTTGACAAAGCGTCCATGTTCACACCTTCAAAATTTGTTAGGTTTATATTGGGTGCTATGAATTTTATTCCTCTATAATAAATTTTCAATCATGTGTTCACTCCAACAAATTTGATCAATGTAGTCTATTTATTTGCTATTTTGCTCATAGTGATTTCCTTAATCTATCAATAAATTTTCCCATAGCGAGTTCGAGAATCTTTTTAATATAGAACAAACTCTTTATATCCTTTCCCATGAGCCCGGAGAACATTAACTTTATCTTGGCTCTATGAGCTCTCGTGAGTTTAGACTTTTTTAACCTAAAATGAAGCTCTTATCTCCTTTGACCCTGTGAGACCTGAAATACTCCCAACATCTCGAGAAACTTGGATTAGCTTGGTTTCTGTGTAAAGACTAACTCTTATGCGGTTTTCATGACTGCCATTAACTGTTGATGTTTTGTAGCAGCAGGAGGTATCCCCTCCTGGACAAATTTTCTTAGAGTAAGATTCCAAGAAGTCAAAGGAAGACCATTGAACAGTTGAAGAATACCCTAGAAGAGAAGTCAGCCCCACACGAAAATAATAAAGTGAAAATAGAAATTCAAGGAAGAGAAGTTGGCCCCAGTAAAGTGACTTGAAGACTATAAATAAAGGGAGATGCCTTGCCATTTGACACACACTCACATAACTCTCTCACTCAAGAAAAGAAGGCGCAAGTCTAAGGCAAGGAAGAAGAAACAACTACTGCAGTTTCTAGGGTTTCTATATTGGGAAGTTCCCTGGAAGAGACCGAGTACTCTAGCACTCTCGCTTAGGGTTGCTACACATCATATTTCAGGGTTTTGCTCAGTTGTCTACTCTCGCTAGGGTTTGACAAGAAGAAGAGATAGGTACTTGTTATCAGAGTTTCTTCATTGCTGGTTTTGCTCTTGTGAATAGAGCTTGTTCATGGTAGTATTGTGTTATCAAAAATATTCTCTCTAAGGAAAGTTGGTTGGGTTTTTCCCATGATAAATCTTTGTGTCTTCTTGTGCTTGTCTATCTACTTCTAGATCCTGCTTATATTTTCAGTATATGGTTGTTGAATGTTAAAAGAAGATCAAAGTACTTTGGTAAATCTATTGCTACTGAAATTTTAAGAAAATATAACATGGTATCAGAGCATGAGGGTTGAAGCCAGATTTGACCTAGAGCAAGACACCGACAAGAACAAAGATTGCCAGTCGTTGGGGTTTTATAGTGCTAGCGTTGAGGAGAAAATTGTACTAGGAAACTCGCCTAACCCTAACGCATGTCCTAAAACCCTAGTGTTGACTTTTTAAGAAGGTTGAAATTTTGGGATTTTTCAGGCCTAGGGTTTCTACAAGTGAAAATGATTACCAGTTTGAGAGTTGAAGATAGGTTGGATGGAGCAGAGAATTTCAGATCATGGAAGCATAAAATACTTCTCATTCTAGAAGAGAATGAGCTCTTGGATCATGGCAAGCAAGTTCTCCCAGAACCAGAAGAGGAAGAGGCCAAGGAAAGACATAAGAAAAATGAGATCAAGGCCAAGAGGATCTTGATAGATTCAATCAAGGACCACTTGATTCCTAATGTATCAGAACTAAAGACACCAAAGGAGATGTTTGGTGCCTTAACCAGACTATATGAAAGCAAGAATACAAGTAGGAAGCTAACCCTAAGGCATCAATTCAGAAATGTGATGATGAACAAATCAGATTCAGTTTCTACCTACTTCATGAGGATTTCTTAGATCAAGGATCAACTAGCAGTTATTGGAGATTCAATGGATGATGTAGAACTCTAAATGGATTTCCTTCTTCTTGGGATGCATTTGTTCAAGGAATTTGTGCAAGAAGGAAATTGCCTAAATTTGACAAGCTATGGATAGACTGTGTCCAAGAAGAATCAAGATTGACATCCAAGATGCAAAAGACCAATGATGAAGAAAACCAAGCTCTTGCTGCTCATGTAAAGAAAAGGAAAGAAAGAATAAACAATAGCCCGAAGAAAAATAGAAGATCAATTCCAGATCACAAGAAGGATGTATCTAAGATTAGATGTTTCAATTGTCAGAAGTTGGGACACTTTGCTTACCAGTGTTCTCAAGGGAAAGGAAAGAGAAAACATCATGCACATGCAGTAGATATGGAGGAGTCTACATTTTAGAAGAAGACAACGGAAACAAAAGATGAAGAGTATGTCTTTATCTTAGCTCTCACTGGTACCATCACTCAAGGAAGTGATATTTGGCTAGTGGATAGTGGTGCTTCCAAGCATATGAATGGGTTTCGAAATTCTCTTACAAATTTGACATAAAAGAGTTCATCCCTTTAGGTGGAACTTGGAGACGATTCCAAGCATGCAGTAAAAAGAGTAGGAGAAGCTTCCTACCAACTTGATTCAGGTAACTCTATTTCAATAAAGAATGTATTGCTTGAACAAGGTTTAAAGAAGAATCTTATCTCTATCTCTGCTTTAGAAGATCAAGGCTTCAGAGTAGCTTTTGTTGATGGCCAAGTCCTTCTATGGCCTAAGGGTTCAAGTATAGATTCAACTATTGTGATTGGTGTCGGAGAGGGAGAATTGTATAAATTAAAGGGACACCCAACACAAGTCCTTGTACACAACAATATTAGCTCTAGTGAGCTATGGCATCGAAGACTTGCTCACCTCAACTATAGAGCCTTGCTAGTTTTTAGCAAGATGGTTACAAGTCTACCAGATATGTAGGTGGAGCATGATGGAGTATGCAAAGGATGTGTACTTGGCAAGATTGCCAAGGGAAGTTTTCCAAGCAGTGACAATAGATCCAAGGGGATCTTGGACATTATACATTCAGATGTATGCGGACAAATGACAATACCATCTCTAGATAACTTTTTATATTATGTCACTTTTATTGATGATTTCTGACGTAAAACATAGATCTATTTCTTGAAAGCAAAAGATGAAGTTTTCAACAAGTTTCAAGAATTCAAGGCTTTGGTAGAAAATCTCTCTGGAAGAAAGATTAAAGTTTTGAGGTCAGATAATGGAGGTGAATACACCTCAAATGAGTTCAAGAACTTTTGCAGAGAAGCAGGGATTAAGAGGGAGTTGAAAACTCCCTACAACCCCCAACAGAATGGGGTTGCAGAGAGAAAGAACAGATCAATTGTAGAAGCAACTAAAGCAATGATCCATGACCAGAACTTACCCATGCATCTATGGGCAGAAGCATCCAGTACAACTGTATATGTCCAAAACAAAAGTCCTTATAAGATATTGGGGAACAAGACACCAGAAGAAGTATTCACCGAAAAGAAACCAGAAGTCAACCACTTGAGGATATTTGGTTGCCCAGTGTACATACATGTTCCCAAGCAAAAGAGAACGAAGCTAGAGCCTTCGGGAAAGAAGGGCACCTTCGCTGGATACAGTGAGACTTCCAAGGCTTATAGAATATATATCCTTGGACATAAACATATTGAGATTAGCAGGGATGTCACCTTTGATGAAGAAGCAACCTTCAGGAAATCTAGAGTCTCACATGGATGAGGATAGAGAGGAGCAAGAGGCTCCAAAGGATGCAGTGATGATTGACTCTACTCTAGAAGAACATATCCTAGAAGATCATGATGAGATAGTAGATCCAGAGATATCGATAGATCCACCCAAAGAGGTTACAGTTACCAAGACGAGACCAACATGGCTCCGGAACACTTTGCAGGAAGTAGAAAAACATGCAGCTCCCAGTGGATCCTTCAGAGAGAGAAAGAGACCACACAAGTTTTCCAGCTATGTGGCGTTGATGAGTAAGATCATTGATTTAGAACCTTCCACTTATGTGGAAGTTGCAAGGCAACAAGTGTGGAAGAACACTATGAGGGAAGAGTACCAATCCATCATGAAGAATGATGTGTGGGAAGTGGTTTTGAGACTAGAAGGGAAGTCAATAGTGACTTCCAAGTGGATCTACAAGATCAAGCATGTTGCAAATGGCAACATAGAGAAGTACAAAGCTAGATTTGTGACTAGAGGATTCTCCCAGAAAGAGGTAGAAGATTATGATGAGACATTTCCTCCAGTAGCCAGATACAATTCTATTAGATCTATTATTTCTATTGCTCCGGTTATGGGATGGAAATTACACCAGATGGATGTAAAGATTGCTGTCTTGAATGGGGTAATTGAAGAAGAAGTGTACATAGAGTAGCCATAAGGTTTTGTAATCTATGGGAAGGAGTCCCATGTTTGTAAATTGAAGAAAGCTTTGTATGGGCTTAAGCAGGCACCCAGGGCGTGGTATGCCAGAATAGACAATTATTTGATGAGCTTGGGGTTTACCAAGAGCGATGCATATCCCAACCTTTACTACAAGGTTGAAGATGGTTTCCCCTTGATATTGATACTATATGTGAATGACCTGTTTCTTACAGGGGATGAGAAGCTCATTGATGGGTGCAAGAAGGAGCTCACTTCAGAGTACAAAATGAAGGATCTGGGGTTGATGCACAATTTCTTGGAATTAGAGGTGTGACAAAGACCAGATGAGATCTTCCTTAGCCAAGGAAAATATATAGTTGAGATCCTGCAGAGATTCAGGATGATGGACTGGAAGTCCATGACCACACCTATGGTTACGAATTTGAAGCTGTTGAGTGATTCTTCTTCAGATTTGGTTGATCCCACGATGTATAGATAGTTGATCGGATCCTTGATGTACCTGGTTAACACCAGGCCAGATATAAGCTTTGCAGTGAACACATTGAGTCAGTACATGGTTGAGCCTAGACATGTATATTTGGTAGCAACAAAGCGTGTATTGAGGTACCTGCATGGTACGGTTGGATATGGACTCAGATATGTCTTAGACGATGAAGTAAAGCGGCAAGGTTATACAGACTCTGATTGGGCAGGGAGTGCGGTGGACAGGAAAAACACATTAGGATGTTGCTTCAGTTTGGGATAAAGTATGATCTCATGGTTGAGCATAAAACTGTCATCAGTGGCACTCAGTACAACAGAGGCAGAATATATAGCAACCAATGTTGCAAGCCGTGAAGCAGTGTGGCTTTGGAAGTTGCTCGCATGGTTATTTGATCTAGAGTTGGAGCCAACTTTGATATGCTGTGATAATCAAAGTTGTGTGCACCTTTTAGAGAATCTAGTCTTTCACGACAAGTCAAAGCATATAGAGATCAAATACCATTTCATCCGAGGCATGGTGCAGAAAGGAGCAGTGGAACTCCGATACATATCCACAGATGAGCAGATAGCAGACATTCTCACCAAGCCTCTGTCTAAAGTGAAGTATGAGTACTTCAGAGACAAGCTTGGCGTGATGCAAAATGTCCCCCCTCGCTGAGAGGGAGTTGTGATGTTTCTCCTACAGCGGGCGGATACTCTCCCTTTGGCCAAGGGTTTCCTAGATCAATCATGTGAAGTGACTGAGGGAGTAATGAGTAGCCTGGTACTAGTATTTCCTAAGCCATGAAGTGGCTAGGTGTGATTAGGACTTGTAGCGTGGTCTTGCCTACGCCATGTGAAGTGGCTAGGTCTGATTGGGACCATGGTGTAGTCTTTCCCATACCATGTGAAGTGGATGGGTGTGATTGGGACTACTAGGAGAGGAGAAACATCATAGATACTTGCAGCATAGTCTTGAGACTATGGTGGTAGTCTTTCCCATGCCATGTGAAGTGGATGGGTGTCATTGGGAGTACTAGAGGAGAACATCATGGAAGAATACCTCCCTCGCTAAGAGGGAGTGTTGATGTTTTGTAGCAGCGGGAGGTCTTCCTTCCTGGACAACTTTTCTTAGAGAGGAAGATTCCAAGAAGTCAAAGGAAGACCATTGAACAGTTGAAGAATACCCCAAATGAGAAGTCGGCCCCATAGGAAAATAATAAAGTGAAAATAGAATTTCCAGTAAGAGAAGTCGACCCCAGTAAAGTGACTTGAAGACTATAAATAAAGGGAGACGCCTTGCCATTTGACACACACTCACACAACTCTCTCTCTCAAGAAAAGAAGGCGCAAGTCTGAGGCAAGGAAGAAGACGTAGCTACTGCAGTTTCTACGGTTTCTATATTGGGAAGTTCGCTGGAAGAGGCCGAGTACTCTAGCACTCGCTAGGGCTGCTACACATTATATTTCAGGGTTTTGCTCAGTTGTCTACCCTTGCTAGGGTTTGACAAGAAGAAGAGATAAGTACTTGTTATCAGGGTTTCTTCATTGTTGGTTTTGCTCTTGTGAATAGAGCTTGTTCATGGTTGTATTGTGTTATCATAAATATTCTAAGGAAAGTTGGTTGGGTTTTTCTTCGAGTTTGGGGTTTTCCCAGGATAAATTTTTGTGTCTTCTTGTGCTTGTCTATCTGCTTCTAGATCTTGCTTATATTTTCAGTATATGGTTGTTGAATGTTAAAAGAAGATCAAAGTACTCTGGTAAATCTATTGCTACCTAAGTCCCCTGACACATCCAAAAGGGGCCTAGTGTTCGTATTCGTGGTGTCCACGTGAAGACATGCTACGGTATGTGTCGGACACATGATCAATCCATGTCATGAGTGCAGGACACGTCACCAAACCGTGTCGGACACCTTCTTGAGGACGTGTCACGATTTTGAGACACGTGTCTTGTGTAAAGCATCCCGCGGGAGATAAAAAGGGTTTTATTTTGTGATTTTAGTAGTTCATTTACTTTTGAAGAGCTCGCAATAGGTTTGTGGAGGAAGATTGATAGCGTTTGATGACTTAAAGATTAAAGTTAATGAGAATTTGCAAACTGCTATTTAGTATTTATGGTTCATTCACATTGGTTCTAATTTCTAATGTTACATGTATCATATGATTGTATAATTTGTATCATGTATCAGTATGTCTATGTTCTATGAGTATGATGTTTAGAGTTTGATTGATTTGTATGATGTATCTTTTTCGGAGTTCATGATGTATCACTGATCAATATCTACTATCAATATTTTGTCTATTTTGTCACCGTGTTCGTATCAGATACTCGTATTCCGATGTCCTCCGTGTCCTGTGTCTTCGTGTCAGGTGACTTAGATTGCTACTGAAAATTTAAGAAAATCTAACATTAACAGCCCCTCGGCCTTAACTCCTTTGTTGTCATTAGGAAGTGAAAGGTACAATATCAAGAGTCTCCTTTAGTGCTGTACGTAAATACCGAGTCTTGTAGCTTTTTAAAACTCCTTTTTATAATCTCTAACATTCTATAAAATAAACCTAGCTTTGTTTTAAACTCTTGATCACCCCTCAGTAAACAAGAAATACAACCTCATTGCTTGGGTCTTATTATATTATTTACAATTCATATTTGGTGATGGCCAACCTGTTCTCCCCCTATCAATCTGACATGGATTTGGTGACGGCCAACCTGTTCTATCAATCTGACATGGATTTGGTGACGACCAACCTGTTCTCCCCCTCCACGGTGTGCAGAAATACATTGCAAAGTGTGCATCCAAACCAGAGATTCAATTTGAAAGTTATCACCAGATGACAGATGCTAAAGGAAGGAGTTTACATGTCAGAGGTCTACAAGATCCTGTCGTAGTTGCAGTTCAAAAATTCTTTACAAAAACTATTGTTGATCATGACATAGGAGCACAAGAAACATGCTATATATTGCAAAAGCTACCCCTAACAATATGTAGCTGATCATTTCTTTCCTTGAATGTAAATTGCAAGAATATTAGGTGTGTCGCACAAGATTCAAGCAACTCACTTTTGACAACAACTTTCATCAATGCATATTAACTTATATATCCAAAAGACAACTTACACTGCAACATTCTAACACTACACATTCTATCGGTGTGCCTTTGCACCACCAGAGGCAGTTGCTAGTTCAACTATGATCATAGTGTAGACTCTAAGTTCTATTTGATGTCCATGCTTTACAGTGTTTGAGACACTCAGGAAATTCACGTTGTCACATAAGGAGTAATGAAAATTCCTACTAAGTTGGAATGAAGGAACTGAACTTTACATGGCTTCATATCTCACTCTCCTAGTCGAGATGAGTGAAGGGCTGTGGGGCACTAAAAAATGATATATTGCACTTGAGGCGATATGATAGGAGTGGAGTTTGGCTGTGGGGCACTAAAAAATGATATCTTGCCCTTGAGGAGATATGGTAGGGGTGGAGTTGTCTAGGTGGAATTAGTGATGAATGGCACAATGAACATGTTGGAAATTAGGTACTTCGGGGGAGGTTTTTTAGCTGGTCGTATGGCTTTCCCAAACAACGTGAGACTGCTTACTATGCAGAGAAATGGTTAACTTGATAATTGCCTTCCCTTAATTGATTAGAGTTGCATTGGATGCTAACATATATATTGATATTGTAAAATGTCAATTTGTTGCAGGTTAAGGAAAGATGTTTTTATAACAAGCTTGGAATATGAAAAAAATCTACATTTGTGAAGTACATTCGAGAGTGGGGAGGGAGTGATGCAAGTATTTGTAAAGCCTTGTGGTCTGAATGCCTTACTTATGCTGTTAATACTCCAAGTGGTGAAATAGTGTGGAATCTATTATTTGGTTAATTTTGTTCTTCTTCATGCCCTCAAAAGCACGAAAACTCTACATAGTCCTATATATGATGTGATGTTGATGTTGGCCGTGTTTTAATTTTCTTGCTTTATAGGTCATCTTTCATAAGTTAGAACCATAGTAGTAGGACTCATTGGGTTTGGCATGAAGTTGGGAGTCATGCATGGCTCAGTGCCTAAATTGAATCGAATAAACACTACCTGGCTAAAACTCGCCGTTGGCAAATCAAGCTTGGCTATAACATGTTTGACTCATGAGTATTTGTGAGTCAAACTCTGACTCACTAGTACCTTGTGTGTTTTTGACAACCACCAAGTTTTACTCAGTGAGCTTGAGCCAAAAACTCATCAGGCATCACTATAAAAGGAAAAAAAGTAAAGGCTCAATTCAAATTAGTTGAGTTTTTGCTGTTTCTGAGCCATATTCTTATTCTCCAACCTTGCTGAGTGGTTTCCTAAGCCGAGTGTGGCTACTGTGGTTAGAACTCTTTTCTAAGATCACAAACACAGCATGAATTTGTATATCAAATCATAATCAGTCTGTAAGAGTCTACAAAAAATAGTCTTCTATCAACTGTATCATTATCTGTAATTTGTTATTGCGTTAAGTCATAGTCCATGTGCATTGACCACTGCTAGAAACTTAGTTCACTGTATTCTATGCTATTAGTATGCACTAATGTGGAATTAGTTCACTATCAGTGTCAAGAAGATATATGCTGTCCATCCTTGAACGACACTTAGTTTCAAAAAGTTATTTCTGCCTTTACATACTAACTGGTGCTTGCTTGATTCTTTTGTATGACACTCCTGTTTAGTAAATTTATTAATGGTCAATTAAATTATAAAGAAGTGCAGGAGCATGGCCCCGAGTTGTACAAATGAAGAGTTTAGATAGCAAAACTCCCCAAAACATTTGTAACATTCATTGTAATCTTGATGATCGTTAAGGTCATCTATAGCGGAAGCTTTTGACACATACTCCTTGATAACCTTCAATTCTGATTACAATAGCTTTTCCCTTCCTGTGGGTGAGGGGTATATCGCTATGATTAAACCATCTAGGACTTGCACCTATCTTGCCTGCAGGATACCACTTGGACATTCATCCAGTCTGTTGCTCCTATTAATTTATTATATCACCGAGAGCAAACCCTTTAGTCTTTGCAAGGCCATGACTTACACGAAGGCCTTACTAGAGCTAGTTTTCTTACCTTTCTTTTCCCTCTTGGACGCAACTTATTTGATCTCTCTAGCCATTAGTTTTTCACTTGAACTAAATGCCTTTTCCTATGATTCCTCTTTTGGACTTCCTTATCATCTTTCTATCTTCACACCTCCATCCTGTGCATGGTTTGGAGTTCAGGATTTTAGCCACTTTTCTCTATTTTTGGTTTACTTCCCTCCTTTACCTTCTTTGCTTCTCCTGATGTCTTTGAATTTATATCTCCTAACATCAAACTTTCTTTTTTGATTTCTTTGATTTTCTTTGAATAACTTGCATTAGTTCCTTTATTTTGTCCATTACCTAGAGGCTAGAAGTCCCATTATCCTGTTTCCTTCATTGCCCATGAATTCGTCAACTGGGAAAGTTTTTATATCTCTTGTATTCTTCCCTTCGCGGATCTTGTCTGTTTTTTTAGGTATCTGGTGAGGTGTGTATACTTGTCCTTGGTTTGTTCCTAACATCCCTTGCTGGACCTCTTGTTCTCCATGCGATTTCGAATTTGTTAACATTCCTTGCTTTTCTATCGATTTCTTGCTAAATTATTTTTCTTTTACTCTGTGGCACCACATGGTGATAGTCATGATACATCCTGTTATTGCACAAATTGTAGGTTGGGCAAAGCCTGACCCAAACCACAAGAGTGTGACAGCCACGGGAGTACTTACCCACTGCCACCTTAGATAGACACTCTTTATTGATGATAAATCACCACAAGGGGGGAATCCTGGTGACCATAGGGGGATTGAGATGGAAAGTGAGAAAATGATGGTGAAAACCCCTATAGGTCAGGTTTGGAGAAGGATAAAGACTTGGAGATGAAGTCTTGTTGGTGAAGAATGGTTACCAAGCGTTGAGTACCTGCACCACAGTGTTAGCCCTGCCCGAAACAAGACAAATAATGGATATGCAAGCCCTTAATCAAAGGGGAATCAACATGAAACCTTGCTGTCCCAAAATTGCAGCAGTATAGAAGTATATAGATCAGCAATGAATAGTAACAATGGCTGCAAAATATGTTACCAAAAGTCAAGTGCAAGATATTAGAAACTAAGCTAGTAATGACTAGTTTAACTTCCACTGAATAGAGCAAGACTTTAATGGTATTATACCATTAAACTTTAGCAGTGTTGTAAAAATCGCCGAAATCGCGATAAATCGCGAGTTTTTCATGAAAACGATTTTTATGAAAAAAATCGCCCAAAAAATCGGGTCGATTTTTAGGCGATTTTTTGGAAAAAATCGCCAAAAAATCGCGGG